>JAWQFJ010009778.1:20000-30000 GCA_034096865.1 Theodoxus fluviatilis | reverse complement strand
ACTACAACTGGGGTTGCTGTTCCGGCCAGCGCTGTTTTCGGCGTGGACCCCACAGCTTGACCTTTCTCAGGCTCCACGGTGGAAAGTCGACGGGTCAAGAGAGCGGAAAATAATCAGGGGGTTATGCTGATGAGAAACACCGTTTTCCTGTATTCTAGAACGCACGAAGGCAATAATGAAAGCTCATGATTGAGACGTGAGAGGAAATTGGCATGCTGTCACGAAACTTAAGTGTTTTTCTTTTCTTTTCTTTTTGGCATTGTTGTGCTTCTTGCAAAGTATGTGTACAGATGTTCCATTGGGCACACCTCGACGTACTCCTGGGTGTTATTCTTCGTCGTGAAAATGGCTTCTTTGGACTGGTGATTAATGCATATTGTTACGGTAACATAGTAGTTACGTGCTTTCAAAAAATGATAAAATCATAAAGTGTTCTTGTCCTACAATGAAAACATCGGATATAAATAGTTAATGGCGAAACAAAGGCTTGGGTTACAGGATAACAATTTAGTGAAGGATTGATCAAGCAGCCCAGTGACCAGGGGGTAAAGTGTACAGTGGTCTGAAAACAACACACGGGTGATAAATCGCTCCACAAACCCATAACGTTTTGATCTCGTTTTTCTTCTCTCCTAAATACTTGTCAACTCGTCCTATTGATACGATTTGGAGATGGAAGCATTAAAGCAGAAAGCCTCGAGTACAAGACATCGGACTGTGTGTAACGCATGCCTCAAGAAGTGCCCTTGGCGTGCTAAGTAGAGAATATTTTTATGTAAAGGTCCATCAAGCCAAGTTCCCACTCGCTGTCAGTGTGGGAACGTCTGGAGACTGAATACAGAAGAGAAATGTCGTACCATCTCCTGTCGCTGAGTTACTTGTGCACTGAACTTCGATGGATGGATGGACGGATGAAAGGACGGATGGATGGATGAATGGATAGATGGATGGACGAATGGATGGATGGACGGAAGGATGGATGGACAGATGGATGGATGGATGGACAGATGGATGGATGGACAGATGGATGGATGGACAGATAGATGATTGGATGGACGGATGGATGGATGGACAGATGGATGGATGGATGGACAGATGGATGGATGGACAGATGGATGGATGGACAGATGGATGGATGGAAAGATGGATGGATGGATGGACAGATAAATGAATGGATGTGGCTCTGCGGACAGATGGATGGATGGACAGATGGATGGATGGACAGATGGATGGATGGACAGATGGATGGATGGACATATGGATGGATGGACAGATGGACGGATGGACAGATGGATGGATGGACAGATGGACAGATGGACGGATGGATGGACAGATAAATGAATGTATGTGGCTCTGCGGCTTATCCGCCTCTGTAAGCAGCTTTTAAGGTCATTGACTTAGATAATTACTGAGGTTGTTAAGAGTACAAGCAAGTGAAACTTCCAGTTTCTTTTTCATTTATCTTATATAAATTCCGGAAGGAGAAATGATGGATCTTAAACTCTTGATCCATCTCCAACCCACGTCTGTGTGTGTGTGTGTGTGTATGTGTGTGTATGTGTGTGTATGTGTGTGTGTATGTGTGTGTGTGTGTGTAAGTACGCGCGCGAGCGTGCGTGTTTGAACTTCAAGAAGATAGCTGCACGTGAAAGATATAGATTTTGATTTTTATAAAATTCAAATTATCAGTGTACATGTTTTTCTAACACACTGTCACCTTTATATTTGAGAAGAAGGCCAGTCTGACTCAACTTGAAACTCCTGCAGCAACTCAACGCCTGAAACAGCAGACTGGTCAGTGGCTTTGACGTGGACGGTACGCACCCAGACTGGAACTGACTCGGGGGCCAGTAGCGAGTACAATTCCGTAGGATCCCTGGCTTCTGTAGCAGAGAATTATTCTTTTCATAAAGCGTCTGGAGCTTCATAGGGTATGGCCAGACTGTCTGGCTTTTTGAATGTGAAAATCCAGAAGTCTCCATGAGGCACTGAGCACTCTCGCAGACGACAGCCACGCATCAGGCCAAGCCGGGAGCTCCATGTAAATGTAGTGTCCATGGTAGGGCTCTCCACACAGCCCTGACTTCCCATCGATCGCCTCGTCTGCTTGCTTTTCTGATCAAACCCGCTTGCAATTTCAGTGAAGCACTGCAGCTTAGACAAGGGTCTTGTGTGAAACATCAGAAACGCGTTTAGCGAAAATCTTTAAATAAGATAATAATTATGTTCTTGTTTGTTTAATTCATTCATTTGTTCGTTCATTCATTAATTTTATTCATTCATTCATTCCATCGAATATGTGACGTCTGAACATGTCCTCGCTGATAGTGGCTGGCTCGTAGTCCACTTTTGATGAATAGGCAGCGAGTCAGCATGCTATCCCTTGAAGGCAAATTAGAATATCATCCCCGCTGGTAAGAGTCGAAGCAAGCTGAAAGAAAATGGGATGGGGGAAGATGCGAAAAAATAAAGAGGCAATCGATAAGTGCAATTGCTTTTTAAAGAGTGACCTGTCTGTCACTCACTCACACACACATACACACACACACACACACACACACACACACACACGCACGCACGCACACACACATACACATACACACACATACACACACACACAAATACGCACACACACAAATACGCACACACACACACACACACACACACACACACACACACGCATACACACACACATACACACACGCATACACACACACACGCACACACACGCATACACACATACACACACACATACACACACACGCACACACACACACACACACGTTTCGAACCTCGTTATTACGTCATACATTTATCGTATGCATTATTGAAACGAGAGAGAGAGAGAGAGAGAGAGAGAGAGAGAGAGAGAGAGAGAGAGAGAGAGAGGATAATCCTACTGTTACGAAATCAAATGTAGAATTCCGTATACTCTTCAGCCTAAGACGGTACGTAGCCTTATAACAAATCATGAGTCAAAACATTTTTGGCTGCTTTTTTTCCTTGATGAGTGCAATGTTGAGATTTCTTCATCAAAACGTTCTTGTCTGAGCGGATAATGCTACAGTTTCCAGCTTGTGTTTGTTGTCAGGTCCACACAATTCCTCCCACTGTACAATCTCACAACACACGAATAGGAGACTCGTAATGAAATTTTTGTAATGTCTGGTACGAACTGGCACTTTGAGTCACTGACGATTCGTTTTATCCAAAGTGGTGGTCTTTCTTGTCTTGATTGTCTCATTCTGCCGCTTTCCGTGGGTCCGTGCGTCTGTCTGTCAGTGTGCACCAGACAAAATCGTCCACTCACTACCGCTGAATGAGTCGTTGTCGACAAGATTTCCGGACACTGTACCCCAGTTTTGAAAAATCGGCCTTACAGTCACGTGACTCGCACGCCCGGGGCGTTATGTTAAGATCCGGCCGCGTTAATGTATCTGCGTTTTGTGACAAACGTCTTGCTAGGCGATACTGTATTCCATGCACCTTAACGGTCCGCGTGATTCGGGTGTAATCTTAAGCTAAACGACGTTTATAAATGTCCGTTCTCGCGAGAAATGCCGAGATTTGAAATTGGGGTACAGTGTCCTGAAATGTTGCCGACAACGACCATTTCAGCCTCACTACCCCCTCTAAGAAACGTTCTTTGCGATGATGATGGCAGTCTTTGCTAGGAACAAGGCTGTCAGACAGAGGAAATGAGGCAACAGAGAGCGGTGCCAGCACCTAATGTCCGGTTAACTCGACAGACTGATTCCAGTTCGTGGTATTCAGCGTCGCTTTCTGGACAGTTTGGGACAAAAGGGACTGTCGTCTTTTACCCCAGTCATAACTGCATGGCCCTGCTTAGTCAATCAGTGACACACAAGCACAACGTCTCGTGTGCATGTCTGTGTGCCCGTTTATTTATGTGCCTGCGTTTTTCTACAGTACCATTTAAAACGTTTTTTATCCGTGATATGAAATATACACGCTGATCATGAAAGAACATTTAACATCGCATTGTATGGAAGACACATTTCAAATACAAGATACCACTGCCCTAAAATCAGACAACTGTACCGTCTAGAAAAGTGAAAGATGCCGGCATGAAGAATTTGCTGAATTGTGTTGATCTCATTTTCTGAGATCAAATTCTCCTGCTCCGTCTGCTCAGCCTAGTGGGAACTCAAGGTGTGGTGGGTGGGAGGGATCCAGTAATATCATATGGGTTTTGTTAAGTACTCTTTTTCTACATATCACTTCAAAGTTCTTTTGCTGGTTTTCCAACACAGCGGCTGGCTCTACGGATGATTCTGTCTACCCTTCCATTGTCTTGCTTGAAGACGTTCCCACTCCAACAGACAGCTCCAAATGGATTTACACTGGAGACCACAGCAGTATAGAACTTTTGCATGTCAGGTCTGACGTCAAACATTTTCAGCTCTTTGAGGTAGCACATACGAAAATTAAGTTTCTTCGTTAATTTATCTAAGTGATCAGATTGGTTCATTTTCAAGTCATTAACCAACCCCAAGTATTTATGGTTTTCTATTCTCCTTATTTCTATTCCCTCAACACATACAGGCTCAAGAGATTATTTCGACGTCTAACTGAACACATAGTTTTCTGGGTTTTTACATATTTAGTTTCGGAAAGTTGTCATCACAACATTGTGCAAATGTATCAATTTCTCGAAGATAATCATACGATAACGTTCTTTTGGCAATTTTACCTGTCATAACGGTTTTATCCGCTTATTTGTGACCGTGCATGGAAAACAAGGCTAGAGTACGAAAATAGTAATGTTATTGGCACAGGAAGTCACGTATACATGTATACCCTTAATACTGACGTCACTGTAAACAAATTACAGAATTCCTATATGAACACCCTGTTTTAATAACATGCACGAATAAGTAAATACTATCGATGTTTAAATATTTCACTGTGTCATTTTTCGTACTTTAGCCTTGTTATCTCATGTACAGTCTCATTTGATAACACGATCGTCTTTATACAAATACATAATCTGTGGTGTACCTACGCGTAAGTGCAAGAATGGCGCTAAAAGTGGACCCTGAGCTGCGCCAGAACTTGTGTGGATCTTGATTGACCGTACACTTCCGTGTCTGACATACTGACATCTTTTGATCAGACAGGAAAAGATGCGCGCACTAAACAAAACAAAAAAGAAGTCTAAAAGCTTTTCTGCCCTCAGGTGCGGTTGGATCGTTATAAAAGCACATGAAAAGCCAAGAAACATCAATCTGAGAGACTTGCCTGCCACCTCTAGATGAGAATATACTTTATGCATCACAAACAGAACAGAATCATCGACACACTAGTTACTTCGGCAGGCAAATTGTATTGGATTAGTCCAAATGTTTCAGGAATGTTGACATTTTGTTCAGGACAATGCGTTAACAGGCTTACATAACAGATGAGGTCAGAGCAATTGGGCAACGATATGGGAAACAGATAAAACGAAGACATTTCTCCAAGACAACGGTACGCTCTCTCTCTCTCTCTCTCTCTTTCTCTCTCTCTCTCTGTGTCTGTCTGTCTGTCCGTCTGTCTCGCTCTCGCTCTCGCTCTATCTCTCTCTCTCTCTCTCTCTCTCTCTCTCTCTCTCTCGCTCTCTATGTGTGTGTCTGTGTCTGTCTGTCTGTTTGTCTGTCTGTCTGTCTGTCTGTCTGCCTATCTGCCTATTTGTCTGTCTGTCTGTCTGTCTCTGTCTCTGTCTCTGCCTCTGTCTCTCTCTCTCTCTCTCTCTCTGTCTCTCTCTCTCTGTCTCTCTCTCTGTCTCTCTGTCTGTCTCTCTGTCTCTGTCTCTCTCTCTCTCTCTCAGATTCTTGAGAAAACTACCCAGTTTCATTTTCATACGATAAATAAATATATTTATAAAAAACAGTCTCGGCCTCGTCTGGAGTGAAACTATTTTTTCAAAATCAATTTCATTTTCTGACACTTGACAAGGCACCCCTTCCCCTTTCCACCGCCAGAAGTTCCCGGAGGTTTTTGGTGGGTCAACAAGTGCAGCCTAACACGCGGTTGCTGAGTTTGTTTTCAAGTATTCACCCGGCACACTCCAAAACGTTCCTTTGTTTCATCGCACGCAGTTTGGAGAAAGAAAAGTCTTTAACTGAAAACGCGCTAAACGAGACAAGACGACGAAGACTGATTTGACTGACGACAACTCGTTCATGAAGGTTTTCCCAGAAAAACAGCACGTCGTGTGAAAAATGAATGTGCGCGTCATGGCGCTGTTTATCTATCTTTGCACATGCTCTGAGGCGAGTTTCCCAGAACCTTGATACGCTAGTCATTGGCAATCAAAAGATCGTTTCCGGTTGTTGTTTTCTTAAGTGATCGCTGTAATCATATATAACGCCTAGTCTGTCAGCTCTTGTGGTAAACGTGTTTCCAAAACCAAACTCTGCCTGCTTTTTAAATATTAATTTGAATACCTACTCCTGTATGATTGAAGCGATCACCCCCAAATTTTTTTTTAAAAATCGGAAACCCCCTTCCAAGTCCTTTTAACGATTTCATCATGGTTCTGAGGAACGTGCCTCTGGTGTGTATGTGTGTGTGTGTTGAATGTGTGTGTGTGTGTTGTATGTGTGTGTGTGTTGTATGTGTGTGTTGCATGTATGTGTGTTGTATGTGTGTGTGTGTTGTATGTGTGTGTGTGTTGTATGTGTGTGTGTTGTATGTGTGTGTGTGTTGTATGTGTGTTGTATGTGTGTGTTGTATGTGTGTGTTGTATGTGTGTGTGTTGTATGTGCGTGTTGTATGTGTGTGTGTGTTGTATATTCGCGAGCGCGCGCGTGTGTGCGCGTGTTAGCGTGTTTGTGTGTGTGTGTGTGTGTGTGTGTGTGTGCGCGTGTGTGTGTGTGTGTGTGTGTGTGTGTGTGCGCGTGTACTTGTGCATATATGCGTGTGCGTGTACATTTGTGTGTGCGTGGGTGTATGTGTGTGTTGTTGTATATGCGCGTGTGTGTATTTGTGTGTGTATTTGTGTGTGTATGTGTGTGTGTATGTGTGTGCGTGCAACCGCGCGTGCGTGTGTGTGTGAGAGGGCGTGTGTGTGTGCATGTGTTCACACGCAAGTATGCTTATATGCGTGCGCGTTTGTGTGTATTTGCAAGCCTACGTACATCTAGCAGTCGAGTAATCTTTCTGTTTCACTTTTTGCAAAAGTCCACTCATCTCCACGCAACAGAAGTCCATTCGCCGAACGACAAGGACGTGAATGGACGCTTGCACCTCCAGTGCTCGGAGCGTTCGTGTTGAGAGCTGATCGGTATTTCTCATCAGTGATGACGGATATTTTCATGTCAGGTGCATGAGCAGTGAAGAACTCATGCTTTGCGATGAATACCTCTCACATGTCGTGTACACACGTGAAGAATGCATGCAGGAAACAGGAAATCGATCACACAGTTGAAATTAAGGATTGATTTCGACGCGACAACATGCAGGCTGACTGGATCGAAATGCAGCCAGGTGCTCGTGGTCACGCAACAGTCGTTCTGATGCCAAAAGAGCATCTCATTGATTTCACCACACGCTCGCACAGAGGCGTTCCCCTCCCCTCCGTCTGGAAGAGAGCTCAGACCCATCGAACCATTCCAGTCTGTCTATACTGTCTACAGGCATGCACTCAAACCCTTACCCCCCACCCCCCACTCTGCCTCCTCTGAACCCCCTGCTTCCCTGCCCCCTATTTTTCTTCCGTCCTTCCCCCACCCGATCTGATGCCACCCTTCTGTCTTGACCTTCACGTATTTCACGTCCTTGCATCTCGCAGCCTCGTTTTATTCATTTTCTCCCCCCCCCCCCCCCCAACTCTGCATCCACACTATTCTCAGTACACCCAGCCACAAATTAATTCATCCCTACCCCCGCCCACCTTTCCCCTCCCAACCCCCACCTCAGTCCCCCCATCTCCACCCTCTGGCACCCCATTCCCTTTCCTGCACCATTGTGTATCCAGCCATTGGTGCAATACAGGGGATGCGTTCTCTGGGACGGACTTCTTCATCAGCTCCCGGTCTGCAGTGCAAGGATCAAGGACTGAAGACCTGCAGTTTCGCGTCCTTCCTCCTCCCACCTGCTGTGGGCTGGATTTTCCACCAGACTTCTCATCTTCCTTACACCTCCCCCTCCCCCCCCCCAAGACCTCCCCCTCTCCTACCCTCCCCTATCCCCACCTACCCTCAGCCCCCTCCCTTCCCCAAGATGAGCGAAAAGGATTGCTCCTCTGAGCTCTTCCTGAATTAACCCGCTGCCTCCCCGTGGCGTGAGGCAGTACGTGCCAATGCCCGGTCTGATACTCTCGCCCTCACATCCAGCAGGCGAGGTGGGGAAATTCGATATCGCTCTCTTGGGCGCCCGCTTTAATTAAACTTGCAACTGCCTGCACAACGGAGACTGTCTTGAGGGGTTACCGGAAACGCCACCAGGGACGAAACTTTCTAGTCCCGGTTCATTCTCGATTAAAGTAAAGCTTTCGGTGTTTGCTTTGATATCGCGACATTCACACATCGACGGATGCTCGAGCTGATCAATCATGTCCACTGGTCATTCCATTGGGTTACTTTTAGTTTTCTCCCAACGCTTTTTCGAAACCTTTATTGCATACAACCAGACTGGGGATGATCGCACCAAAGTTAACATTTGCAAATTTTCCATTCAGCCTTCACAGGCGCTCGCTTTACTACTGGGTGGGGAGAAAGGGGGTAAATACAGCACCTTGTTCAAGATAAAAGTATAAAATCCGGGCAGTTTGGAACACGTTACTCACTAGCCGCAACGACTGCAGGCCAAGCGCGCTAACCACTCGGGCACATAAAGTATTGTGACGAGCCCCAACCTGCCATTTTACTTTTTAGAGAAACGCCAGTGCCGTAGATTGGCCTCGACACGTCGAGTGCAACGTCCGATATCTCCCCTGTATCTGTCACGATCATGCTCTACATGAAAATGCCACGAAATCATAACAGTCACTCAATCAATCCGTCTCGTTTGAGAGGTTAGTTTGTGAGGCACTTGAAGCAGTCAATAATTGGTATTGGTCCAAATGAGTAGATGGATCCGCACGTAGGAAAGACGAATCCATGGTCACTATTGTGCCAAAGACCTTGGCGTGGCAAACATCTCCATTGTGTAAAACTGCCGAGAGATCTCGTTCACTCTTATGCTACCAACGTGCAGAAGTAAACACCCTGACAATTCAAAGAAGTTTGAAGAAACTGTGGAGAATAATGATAGCGTGAAAAGTGGACGCTTCAGCATATAAATGATTGATGATTTGTTGAAAGAGAAGCAGTGATTGCAAGGAAGCTTTACAGTCATGCCGAACGATGACCTAGGTACCAAACATACCTGCAATTCTTCCCAAACACCGAACGACTTACCCCAGGTATTACGGCATCGATTTGTCTGAGTGCTGTGGACACTTTTCCCCCCTACCACGCAACAGCCTAGATCCTGGTAACCTCCTTGCGGATTTTCTGGCTCTCGCGAATCGATTGTCTGGGAGTACTTCTGTGCTCGCGCTTTGAGAGATGATGACATCGATCCGGGCTTTACTCATCACGCGCGCCATGCGAAGGCGGCGTGACGATGGAGAGCAAGTAAAAGGGTATATAAACAAAAATGACAAATTATTTCAAAGGAATAATAATGGGACCTAGCGGAGTATCTTTTGCGTAACGAAAGTAAACGAGACAACCCGATAACAGCAATCGTCTGCAGTGAGTCAAAATGGATGACACAAACACATGTGACAGCCACAAAGGCAAAGGTGCAGAAGATGAATGAAAGAATTAATTAATGTTTATTTTCTAAAATCATTCAGTCTTATTTGGCTACGTAAGAACTAAACGTTTCTTTGGAAAGGTGACATCATAAGGGAAAGTGAGATGTACATAGTTGAAGAGTGTATACACTCACACACAAACAACATTACATACGTTTTTGTATATCAATATGCATTCGTACACCCATACGT
>JAWQFJ010009778.1:7500-15000 GCA_034096865.1 Theodoxus fluviatilis | reverse complement strand
AGGAACGACGACAAGCTCTGCCGTTACCATTTTCATGAACAAAACAAAGCAAGGAATACGAGCTACTCAACCCAGAACTGCCGGACACCTCGATGTTGAGGTCATCAAGAGCACGGTAATCTTTGAAGTATCTGACTTCACAGACAAGCATGAATTAACAGCGCAAAGTTTCGGCTACAAAGCCTTCTTCAGATTCACAGGAAAAATTTACTGACAGATTCGACGAGGGGCTGAAATCAAATGAACAAGTGAAACAAGTGTGGTGTTTTTTTAATCAATGGCTTTATTACGTGTCTTATTCACTATCGACTTGGAGCTATTATTTTTTTGTCTTCTGTGTCAGCATATGTCACTCACAGGAACTCGACCAGCAGAAGATGTACTCCTTGAACTGTTTGCAGTAAACTACTGTAGAGTGTAGAGGTAATGATTGATGGCAAACTTGGCCAGGGTAGTCAACTTCAAACTTGTCGTCCCGTCTGCCTCGTCGATGGAGAAGAAACATTATTGATATCAGCATCAGCAGAAGTAAACAAAATAAGTTAATCTTAATGAGCAAAGTGACAATGTTTAATACATTTTCTTACTTTACTGGAGAAGGTTGTCACAGTTCTATGGCAAACTGTCGACGAGCTATGTGAAAGGTATAAAACCTTCAACTCATCGTCCTGTCTATCCGCTACATATAGAGAAATACTAATAACACGATCTTATGCAGAAATGAACAGAGATTCTAACTTTGATTGAACAAGGTGGCGAAGTTTTATACATTTTCTTACGTTGTCACAGAAAGATTGTTGTTTCCTTTCCTCCACATCTTTCAAACAATGTGACACAACCACCCATACCATTAAAATGAGCATGTACCCCTCTGCCGACAATGCAAGTATGGGCGCTATCTGTGAAGGCGCTGTAGGGAAAGAGCGATTTGATATTGACCACTGTTTTCAAAAACTTGGCGCGAAAATGATGCCACGGTAAGCATGTCGCATCAAATCGACATTTTCATTCCGAAATTAAAAAAGAGCATACATGATTATTTGTTAACCATTTCTAATGAAGCAGCTGTAATTTTTTCACCGTAAAGACTCGGTTTGTTTTGGTGCGGGGCTTTGAAAGAGATGAAACCATCAGTGTGTTTTTTCTCTATTTGTCTCCACTGCTGGACGACCTAAGTGGACTTGCCAAATTACCAAAGCTATTTGGGCCTGTCACTTCAGCCTTTTAAGCTCCAGAACTACTTGTCCTGATGCAACAGCCTCATGAATTCCAAAGCGACTGAGTCTGTTGCCACAGCACTGCAAGCACCAAAGCAACTGCAACAGCCACTTACGGACAAAAGCTGTTAGGAGCATTCCCGCAGCCCTTTAAGTACCAAAGCTACTAGTCCTGGCTTCCAGTTCCCTTCCCAGAATTCCAAGCAAGCGGTGCATGCAGCAGATGGCACAGGAAACGGCGCAGACGACACACCGGAAATTGGTTGTCAACACCGGAAGTGAGCGTGAAGGGCAACGGGGTTGCGGACTAAGAAATCGACAGCAACTCAAACAGGAGCCTCGCTTCTACAGGCTCTTCCCTAGCAAAGCAGTACGTAGCGGCAAAGATGCGTTCCACATTTCGCAGCCTCCTGATGGGGCAGCGACAGCGACTTGTAATATTACAAGGAGATAATACGTGTAGGTTTTCAGCCATCCATGCATCCAACCATCCATTCATCCATTCATCCATCCATCCATCCATTCATCCATCTGTCCATCCATCCATCCATGCATCCATCCATCCATGCATGCATCCATCCATCCATGCATCCAACCATCCATCCACCCACCCATCCATCCATCCATCCATCCATCCATCCATCCATCCATCCATCCATCCATCCATCCATCCATCAGCAATGACTTGCTTTCCATCGAGTAGACAGCCATTCCTCACACAGCGGTGTCCTTCTTCACTCCCACCACGCAGTCTTCTTGGTCATGGCGTCTTGCCTCCAGACGCGCTGTCTCCCTCCACACGTGCTCGCCATCGTCCCAGTGACATCATGTCCTGGAACTGTATCGATTTTGGACCGCGACAGATCCCCACCCCCACCTCCACCCCCACCCCCACACCCACCTCCACCGTCTCCCTGATACTCCTACTTGTGTCTCTGTGCCTCTTCCATCTAGCCATTCCTAGCTGGAAATCTTTAATTTTCCGCAACGCCGTTCCGCTGTCTTTCTGATGCCTAGTCTGGACTCATCTGCAGATGGCTTCTTGCTGGCTTCCCTACGGACACTCGTTTCAGCGCTTTGAAGGTCGTAAAATGCATAGACACTCTCCTACCCTCCCACCTTTATCACCGCATCCCAAAAGCTCCTCTTCGCCTCTGGAAGCGATGGTCTGAACTTCCCTCGATGCTTACTCACTCTAAAAGAAAGGTGGGGGTCACCAGATTGTCAAGCAAAGAGGGACAGTGGTACAACTACTGGTAATGCTGCTGCTGCTGCTGGTACAGTTGCTGCATTTACAGTTGCTGCATTTACAGTTGCTGCTGGTACAGTTGCTGCTGTTACAGTTGCTGCTGGTACAGTTGCTGCTGATACAGTTGCTGCTGGTACAGTTGCTGCATTTACAGTTGCTGCTGTTACAGTTGCTGCTGGTACAGTTGCTGCTGTTACAGTTGCTGCTGGTACAGTTGCTGCATTTACAGTTGCTGCATTTACAGTTGCTGCTGGTACAGTTGCTGCTGTTACAGTTGCTGCTGGTACAGTTGCTGCTGATACAGTTGCTGCTGGTACAGTTGCTGCATTTACAGTTGCTGCTGTTACAGTTGCTGCTGGTACAGTTGCTGCTGTTACAGTTGCTGCTGGTACAGTTGCTGCTGATACAGTTGCTGCTGGTACAGTTGCTGCTGGTACAGTTGCTGCTGTTACAGTTGCTGCTGGTACAGTTGCTGCCGTGGAAGTGCTGTTGCCGCTGTTAATGCTGCTACTGCTGCTGCTGTTTGCTGCTGCTGTAACTGTTGCTGCTCCTGTTGCTATTGTTGCTGCTGCTGTTACAGTTGCTGCAGTTGAAGCACTGGGGCCACTGTCACTTTTTCTGCTGCAGCTGCTGCTGTGACGTAGCTTCATCAATTAATGACAGAAACTGGGAGTGGACCAACGGCAAACGAGGAAGAAGGGGAGGGGTGAGGGGAGGGGCTCTGAGTTGAGGAATAGGACCAGCATGGCACACCGGCAGAGTTGCTTGGCTGGCAGCCTTGGGGAGAGAAAGTGGTAGATAAAAACGCCTACTTACCGCCAGTGCCAAGGCAGGCACGATGCTGGCAGACAGGGCGAGACGGTGCGGGGGTGGAGACACAGTCCTGGTAGCGCTAGGGAGGCAGGGGGCCAGGAGGCCAGACACACGTGTGGTGGAGACACAGTCCTGGTAGCGCTAGGGAGGCAGGAGGCCAGGCACACGTGTGGTGGAGACACAGTCCTGGTAGCGCTAGGGAGGCAGGGGGCCAGGAGGCCAGGCACACGTGTGGTGGAGACGCACGCAGAGCGGCAGCACTCAGGCAGACCGACAGACCATCGCCTCCTACGGCCAAGACGTCACATTCGGTCTGTGACGTGAGGCCCTGGCCAAGAAAAGTCCACTACTCCAGCTCGGCGTCCTAAGTGTCCCTCCACGCGGACGCTTCAGCGCTGCTGGGAGCAGTTTCTGTCTCACGAATGCTTATGGGATGCGTCGTTCCAGCTCCTTAAAAATCCTCACCAGATTTTCGTGTCTGTCTGTGCGGACAGCCGCCATCAGCGAACTACTGTCGGCGCAGACGTTGGTGGAGAGCGGTGGAGTAAGGAAATCCCCGACTGGGTCAGCCCAAGGTTGGAATGCGCCCCTCCAAGGATGGTCCAGTATTCCTCGGGTTGCTGGTTCCAGTCATTGCTGTCACGGCAGTTCCAAAGCTTCCATTGCTCAAGTTCTGAAGACGCCGATTCTTTGCAGAGTTTTTCTGTTGGATCACGTGGTTCAGATAGCTAAACACCACTATTTACATTTGAAGAACCTCCGCGACCTTCAGCACTCGTGGTTGCGAGTTCGCTTTACGGAACATCCTAGACTCTGCAACTCGACAGACAGCGAGTACGATCAAGCAAGACGAGGTGGGTTTTTCAGTCCGGTAATCCGCGGCGGGTTATTCGATGCATCACCGTTGCGGCGTGAGGGGAAAGGTAGGATTCTCGGCGGCGTGCGGTGGCGTAGATGCCGAATGGGGTGGGAGTGGTACACGGAAACGTGGCGGTGGGGTGGCACAGAGGGTTAGACCCACTAGAGGGACATACCGGCAAAAGCCAGTCCGTCTGCTGTGACGCAGGCGATGCAGGTCGTCCAAGGTGTCGGATACAGGGGGAAGCAGTGGCGGCAGACTGCCTGGACTTGCCTTCACTCCTGACAGGGTGGGACTGGCACAGAGATCGTGGTCAGGTTGTGGCTTCCATTGACTGCGTCCACGCCGCTGTCTCAGCATCACCTCCTCCTCCACCTCCTTTGTCTGGGCTACCGTGGCGCTCCTGTCGTCTGGAGGACGGCCCGTATGCTTCCTCTTGCCTCCTCCACCTCTCCTCTTCTCCTCTCGCACCCCGCCCGCTGCCAGCCTTGCCTTGTACGCTCATTGATTTCCTATAAGGCGCCCTGGTCTCTCTTGCCATTTTCCCGCCAAGGAGAAGCAAAAAGGAGGCATTTCACATATGTCATTAAGTTTGAAAATAAAGGTATTCCCTGGTTGCTAATTGAAGGGCGGCACGTATCTTCCTCTGCTGCAAAGCCTGAGCTGCAGTGGGCGATCTGGTCTCTCTCACTGCCTTGGCAAGGTGCTACGGATTTTGTGCTCTCCTCCGCATCACCTCACCCTCCACCTTCCCCCTCCTTCCCCCTCACCTTCCACGCCCCTCTCTCCTAGTTCCACCCCCACACCAAACTCCTCTCCCATGCCTTAGCTTATAGCATGACACTCTGTGTGTGTGTGTGTGTGTGTGTGTGTGTGTGTGTGTGTGTGTGTGTGTGTGTGTGTGTGTGAGTCTGTATGTCTGTCAGTCTATCCCCCTCCCTCCTGTCTTCCCCCCCCTACCTCCTCTCTCTCTCTCTCTCTCTCTCTCTCTCTCTCTCTCTCTCTCTCTCTCTCTCTCTCTCTCACTCACTCCGCTCTCCACTCTTGCGTTAATTTTAGAGCGCATTCTCCCTTCATTTCCCTTCCATCCATTCGCTTCCAACCTGTTCGCCAGTAGGTCTGCCCCCGAAGGTAAAGAACAGGGCCCGTATTCACAACGGCGATTTATCGGCGATTTATTTTAACCTCGATTTATCTCTAAACTCAGACGATTCCAACTGCCTGTTCCGCTCTCCCTTGGCTGGAAACCAGTATATATAGCAAAGCGCAACCTAGGATCCTCTGACGAGCGTACCTTATCTAACCGATCAAGATAACGCGGGGCTAGGGGATAAATGGAGTGTTAAAAAGATAAATCGTCGTTGTGAATACGGGCCCAGGCAATTATGTGGGCGTGGTAGATTTTCCTTCGTTCTTCTCCTTCTCCAGGCGGAGTGCTGAGTGCGCAGTTGGTGTTGCCGTGAAATCCACACCAGGTAGTCAAGTCTCTCTGCTGGTAGTTAAGCTTTGTACAGGTAGTCAAGCCTTTCTACTGGAAGTCAAACCTTTCTACCGGTAGTCAAACCTTTCTACTGGTAGTCAAGCCTTTCTATTGGTAGTCAAGCCTTTCTACTGGTAAAGCCTTTCTACTGGTAGTCAAGCCTCTCTACAGGTAGTCAAGCCTCCCTACAGGTAGTCAAGCCTCTCTACTGGTAGTCAAGCCTTTCTACTGGTAAAGCCTCTCTACTGGTAGTCAAGCCTCCCTACTGGTAGTCAAGCCTCCCTACAGGTAGTCAAGCCTCTCTGCTGGTACTCAAGCCTTTCTACATTTAGTCAAGCTTCTCTACTGTACTATAGGCTTCTCTACTGGTAGTCAAGCCTCCCAAATGGTAGTCAAGCCTATCTACAGGTAGTCAAGCCTCTCTACAGGTAGTCAAGCCTCCCTACAGGTAGTCAAGCCTCTCTGCTGGTACTCAAGCCTTTCTACATGTAATCAAGCCTCTCTGAAGGTAGTCAAGCCTCTCTACTGATAGTCAAACCTTTCTATGGTAGTCAAGCCTTTCTGATGGTAGTCAAGCCTTTCTATCGGAAGTCAAGCCTTTCTAGTGGTTGCAAAGTCTTTCTACCGGTAGTGAAGTCTTTCTGCTGGTAGTCAAGCCTCTCTACTGGAAGTCAAGCCTTTCTCAGTTCAGTTCAGTCTCTTAACCCTGAGATGGGTTGTTGAGGCACCACTGATGACTTTCGGACAATCTTCCTTCATCGATCGCTATCCTCTGTGGCTCGCTGTGAGTCAGCAAAGGTCAAGCCTGTCCACTCTTTGATGTTGTCTTCCCACCTCTTTCTCTGCCTGCCTCTCCTTCTCCCACCTGGTACGCGTACGGTACCTTGCAGGATGGTCTTGGCCAGCCCACTGCCTCTTGACACGTGACCGTACCACTTCAGCTTTCTGCTTTTCACGATTGAGAGCAGGTCTTCGTACTGTCCAAATGCTCTCCTGATCCTTTGCTTTCCTCATTCGTGACATGGTCTATATATGAGATGTTCAGAATCTTGCGGTAGCGTCTCATTTCCAGGGCTTTTATCCATCTCTGTAGTTCAGATGTGAGTGTCCAGGTCTCGCATGCATACAAGAATACGGAGATGGCCAGCGTGCGCATGAGCATGATCTTCGAGAGTGATATTTCTGTCACGCCATATTGGCTTCCACTTTGCCAATGCTGCTGTTGTTTGTGCTATCCTGGACAGTATCTCTGGTTTGGACCCTTCATCAGTCACAATAGATCACAGGTATTTGAGGTTGTTCACAGCTTCCAGTTTTTGGCCCTTCACTTTGATTTCCATTTTGAAGCCCCGAGGGTTGTTCGTCATCACCTTGGTCTTCTCGGCGCTGATCTCCATGCCATATGCCTGTAAGGTCTTGTCCAGGTGCTCGACAAGATTAGTCAGCTCCTCTTCACTTCCTGCTAATCCATCAATGTCATCAGCAAAACGTAAGTTGGTGATCTTTCTGCCACAGATGCTGATTGATTCTTCGTGGTCTGCTAGAGCATCAGTCATTATTCTTTCGAGGAAGAGGTTGAAGAGTGTGGGGGAGAGTAGACAGCCCTGTCTGACTCCGACCGTTGTCCTAAACCATACGCCTGTGGTACCATTGAACAGGACTGCGCTGGTCGCTCTGTCATAGAGATGTTCGACGACTTTTATGATCTTGGAGCTGATGTTGAAGCTTCTCATTGTGGCCCACTGCGCAGCATGCCAGACTCTGTCAAATGCTTTCTTAAAGTCTATAAAGACATGGTACAGATCTTGTTGGTGTTGTAGATGTTTCTCACACAGGACTCTCAGATTGAAGATCTGTTCGGTGGTGCTCCTACCTGGTCTGA
>JAWQFJ010009776.1:70000-76580 GCA_034096865.1 Theodoxus fluviatilis | reverse complement strand
TATGTGTTTGTCTGTCTGCCTGCCTGCTTGCCTCTCTCTCTCTCTCTCTCTCTCTCTCTCTCTCTCTCTCTCTCTCTCTCTCTCTCTCTCTCTCTCTCTCTCCTCCTCCTCCTCCTCCTCCTCCTCCTCCTCCTCTTTGTCTGCCTCACCTCCTGAGGACTATTAGTTCCAAAACTTTCTGACACTTTCTTCTATAGCCATACTCTTTATCGATAAACTTCCTGCATATTGCCAGATGTTCCGCATTTCGATAGCACATTCCTGTCCATATTCTGTCTCGCCTCTACCGTCTCACAGCGGATTTCCGTTTGTCGATATCTAGATTTAGTATAGTAATTTTTGTGTTGTCCATGTTTATATACATGATTTTGTACTTAATCTGGTCAACTTTTGTTCCTCAGGAGCGCTACATCTCTAATCGGGGGGGGGGGGGGGGGGGGGGGGGGGGGCAAACCTTCAAAGTCCTTCTCCAGATGGCAGGGAAGACCCTGATGACGCCAGCTCTTCAGGGGCAATATAACCTATCTGGCAAATCGAGCCTCAGCAAGACGGCGTTTACACAGCTGTCCAATCTCCACCAGGCCCTCTTCAGTAAGAAATATTCAATATCTAAATCGTGCAACTTCCATTTAGACCTGAAAAAACAAATTTAATGATTTCATTTCTTGTCATCAGAAGCGGCAGTGCCAAAATCTTAGCACATTTTTATATGTCTGAATAAAAGTGTTTGATCAAGTTCTGTACGCATTTGTTATTATAGAATATGGAATGCTGAGCTATTGAGGAAGAATGAAGAAGCTTTAGTTTTGCTATTTGGAGCTGTGCTTTGTTCACAAATATATCATTCTTATTCACCAATTTGTTTTGGACAGATGCTGTCTCAGAACGACATCAAGTCGAGAGGAAGATGTACACATCTTACCTAGGAGAGTGGCTGAGCTGCTGGCGGGATAGGCAGAAAGGCGGCAAGAGCAACAGACCGGGCACGCAGACCACCCAACAAAATGCGTAGGCAGAAAGTGGAAAGGAAATGGAAGAATGGAATATTGATTGTCTTAGACAGATAGATAGATTTAGCAAACCAAACTATCTCTAACCTCAAAGTACAACTAAATCTATAAATCTATGCATATATTTTGAATATACAACTCATGTAACTCATGCGGGTTCTTTTCATGCTGAATCCAAAGATTGCACACTGTGACTGTTTAGTGATAAATTCTAATAAATGTCGTTACTTGTCAATCAATGACTTTGTTTTTCATGTAAGGTTATTTACACTTAGTAAGATATTTCTGGAATCTAAATTCAATCTATACAATTTTTGCCTTCTCTCATTGTGTTTGTGTGTGCTGTGCGCGCTCTGTGTGCATGTGTGTGTGTGTTTATGTGGATGTGTATTTGTGTGTTTGTCTCTCTCTCTCTCTCTCTCTCTCTCTCTCTCTCTCTCTCTGTGTGTGTGTGTGTGTGTGTGTGTATCTGGCCGGGTATGGCTGCTGGAGAATTCTTCTCCTTTTCAAGAAAATGCTCGAGTTATTCAAGTGAAGGATTCAAGACAGTTTATCGGGCTTGGACCGGACCACCCCTGGAACCCATGCAGGTCCTAATTATACCAGGCCTGGATCACCCCTGGATCCCAGGTCCCAACGGCTGGATGCCAGGGCTGGCCAGGGCTGGATGCCAGGGCTGGTCCAGTGCTGGCCCAAATGACCATTTCTAGGCTAGTCCAGGACTGGATGCCAGGGCTGGCCAGGGCTGGATGCCAGGGCTGGCCAGGGCTGGATGCCAGGGCTGGGCCAGGTCTGGCCCAGATACCATTTCTAGGCTGGCCAGGGCTGGATGCCAGGGCTGGATGCCAGGGCTGGATGCCAGGGCTGGTCCAGTGCTGGCCCAAATGACCATTTCTAGGCTAGTCCAGGGGTGGATGCCAGGGCTGGATGCCAGGGCTGGCCAGGGCTGGATGCCAGGGCTGGGCCAGGTCTGGCCCAGATACCACTTCTAGGCTAGTCCAGGGCTGGATGCCAGGGCTGGCCTGGGCTGGTATCCAGGGATTTGCCAGTCCTGGTCCAGCCCTGGTGTGCTGTCAGTCTTTGTCCAGGAATATAGTGGAAGTGTTGGAAATATCTCAATGTAGATGATGTTCAATAGTTGGTTGAAAGCTTGCTCGGCATGCAAATTCCCTTGCCTGGCCAAGGAGTCAAAGTGATCCACTGTCATTCTGCGTGCATTTCGTGTGTGCACTAGTTTGTCATATACCAGTTAAAGAAAAAAGGGAATATAATAATGTGATGGGGTGGAGGCAAGGCTTGATGGTACAAGGGCGCAGGCATGAGACAAACTCGCTGCTGCTTTCCACAACTTTATTGTTACACATGGGTATAGGAGCTTTGGGCTGGTCCCAGGCCGGATGGTAATGGCCTAAACCAAATCCAAGGCTGTGGTGGCAGTGGTCTCTCCCCCAGATGGGATAGGGTCTCTCCCTACCCGCAGACAGTCCCTCCTTATCAAAGAAATGCGCGGACCTCAGGGGAGCCAGGCTTGGGATCGGTGGTCTTGATCTCAGCCTGTTTCCGGGTTATGTTTTCCTAATGATAGAAAAAGGCTCATTGCTGCCTTATACTTACTCGAAATTATTAACACCAAGTGTTGCCTCAATAGGCATAACAAAGTCAACCAAATGAATATTGCACCATTGCAATCAGATGTCTTAATTTAGAAAAAGCATCAAATTTGTCTCTTGTATCTAACAATTTAGGCATAGCGTGCGCAAACGATAAGGAAAGTCCGCTCTGTGACCCTCCCGGAATGAAAAGTTACATAATAGGCTTATATTACAACCTTGACGACCTAGGCATCTGAGACGCAGGATACATGATAGAGGTAAGAGAGAGGGGAACCAATGTCCGGGAGAGAGAGAGAGAGAGAGAGAGAGAGAGAGAGAGAGAGAGAGAGAGAGAGAGAGAGAGAGTCCATGTAAAGACTTCGGGCTTCACTTCACCCGGTCACATATCCCCCCAATCTAACAGTGCTTCGCCCTCGTATCTGGTTCGTTCAGTTGATTACCAGTAGTCATTCAACATAGAAAACAACATAGCATCCGAACTTGATACAGCATGTTGGGTCAGACATTTTGAAGCGGTCTTAACCATGCAGCAAGTGTCATCAACCTGACATTAAAACATACACAACGTGTGCCTCAAATACAAACAAGAAGCGGTCTTAACCCTTCAACTAGATGCAATGAAGCCACAGGTTAAACATTAAATAGTGGCGCTACACTCAACAGCAACACCCCGCAATGCACTGAGGGCATTGCAAATTCCAATGTAATAAGACCAATTACGATGCCACCGCAATGGACGTTCTGTCATTACGAACCATAACAGAAGTAGACAAAGATATAAGTCCGGGATGCATTGGAACAAGACATACCAGGCGTGAGGTTACAACCCATGAACGAGACCTTGGGTGGTATTTGACCTGAATCCACAAGGCTGTTCAGCCCAGAATACAACACGCACAACAATGAAACAGTACAGCCAGAATGACCACTTACAATCAACATATGAACCAATTTTCACACTACGATGGTAACATTTCATTGCAAATATGATATACTGAATATATCAAGTGATAAGCATATTACTTCTTAAGCAACTTTAACAGAAAAATTGTATAACACTGTACTTTTTTCTTTCTTCATTACAACTATGTGTATGGAAAGACAAGTATTAGTAGACAACGATCTTCCATTTACAAATCAAAATAGCGACTGCAGAAATTGCCTGTTTCGTTGATCAAATGAATTAATTACAATTAGAGTGTCCATTCCAATGAAGTGAATTGCATCCGTGTGTCTCACAAATCTATTCATGGTCTCTCAGCACGAAAACAAAAACGGCAGTCACAAACGACCGAAATGTTCATGACGGGAATGAGTCCTAGAGGCGGGCGTGTGGAATGCCAGCCGTTGTTTTAGCATTCCACGGAAGGCGACTGCTATCTTCCGGTGATGAGAGGCTTGGCTGGTGGTTCCAGTCTCATCAAAGGCAGGTTGGACAGGTGCCCCCTGGATAGACAGCTGCATGTTGTGGCTCCACTTCACGATGATTTTGTGGCAGGGTTTTTTCTTCCTACACTCGGCAAGAAGGACATGCCCGTCGGAAGATGGATGAGAGGATGATTTTCGTCACCCTTTCGAGCATGGACATACTCGTCCCTATAGTCCGCTCAGGTACTTCCAGCGTGAGTTCCCCTGAAAGTCAGGGAAGACGGGTTTTCTCAGTGGAAAGTTTCGAGGAAGAATATCTAGTTTCTTCTTTAGTAGTAGGTTGCTTTTCTTTGTTTTCCGTGTACACCTGACATACTTTTGCACTCCCTTTTTGTTGACTGCAATCTGCTACTGCCATGCATTTGCATTTTCTTTAGCTGCTATGCATTCTTAAGATTGTTTGTCTATACGCCTTCGTTGATTTTCCGTGCGTTTTGCACTTTGCAGTACTCTGCTATAATATTCTCTATGCGATACTGTCCGCCATGACTTTGAATTCTATCGTTCAAACCGTTCGAAATTGTCTGTTGCACTTCTTTGCTGCTTTATCATGCTTAAATTTCTTAGTATTTTTCCTGGATAGCGGACACTGTTGACAATATTGCTCACTTGTTTTATGCACACTTTTAGGTGTTTAGTCCACAGTGTTTGGTACTTAGGTGTTTAGTCCACAGCAAAAGTTTACACCTTTTCTATCATGGTTGCAGTCGTTCTGAGTTTTGTTTTTTCCTTTTTGCTTTTCTTTATTTGCACAAACCTTGCCTGAAGACACCTCTTCATTTTCGCATGGGAAGAGGTGTGGTAGTTTAGGCGTTAGGTGTCAGGCGTTTAGGAGGCCTTCATACGTCCGAGCTGCCTCACCGGGATTTCTAAACCACGACGAGCGTCAGAAGAAATCCCTGTTGAGCGACGCACACGTCTCCTTGGAATGTTGGAGGACGTTTCAGAGTCCTACTAGCGCAGGGCGCAGACAAACAATCGTCCGGACAAGAGTGGAGGGGGAGTTGAGCTTACGGCGGATGCAGATCGAATGTATCTTGGAGATACTCGACGGCAACACCGCACCATGTCATCTTGCTTCGACGACCTGAACGGTGACACGAGACTGCAGGATCCGCAAGTAAGTTCAACGCTGCAGGAGATGGAGGTTCGCAACGCCCCCCCCACACCACCCAGGAGGTACGCATCATCGCCTCAAGGTGAAGGTGGTGTGAAAATGTCCTCTGCTCCTCGGGAGGACCTCGACCTCCGCAAAAGTCGTCGATCCCCGCCTATGATCCCGACGGTGAACGTACCAGATCCAACCCCATGGTCCCCGTTGCTGGGAGAACATACGCAGTGGGATACGGGAGACATTCGCCAGCGTCTCGAGCTCTTGAGACAGGATCTGGTTGGGCGAATGGACCGGATCAGGGAAGACTCCCTCAAATACACGGCACGGCGGATCAGACAACAGCACGAGGAGCACATTGCTCATTCGCAGACTCTGATTGACCAGGTCCGACAATTGGAGAGAACGTGCGGCTCCCTCAGGAAGCACATGGACGAGCAAGCCGCTACAGTACAGCAGGCAATGCTGTCAATCGTGCAGACGGTGCAGGAGACCATACAACCCTTCCGTCGACAGCTGCGGATGGCAGAGCAGGATGAAGCAGTCAGGGACCGCACTCGGGCTCGCTCGCAGTCGTTTTACGACAGGCGTACCGGGTACGTGGCGAGTTTGGAGCCAAGGGAAGAAATCGACGGAGCACGAAGGCGCCAGGGGCGGGGAAGGTGGCAAGAACAGCTAAACCGCCTAGAGGAAACCTCTTCCTCGTCTGACCAATCCCCCCCCCCCCCCAAGGCACCGGTCGACTGCAGTTCCGGGAGTAGGGAGCTACGGAGCCTCACAGAACCGCACGTCGTGGAACAACTCGACTGGTAGCAGGCTGGAACAACCCGTTTCTCCAAAGTCGAGAGCCTCTCCACTTCCTAATCTGCGCTCTTCGCCGGACCAAGATTTCTCCCTCCATGTCCCAGCGGGGGGAAGAAAGGATGTTCCCAAGCTACGGCCATTCACGGGAAAGGAGCCGTGGCGGGATTTCCACGGCCAGTTTCGGCGCCATATGTGGATCAGAGGGTGGACGGAGGAGGAGGCCGCGCTATACCTCGCCTTGCATTTGGAAGGCAATGCTTTGCACTACTATGAGCAGCTTCCTCGTAGTCAACAGGAAGATTTCACTCTTGTGGTGGAAGCCATGGCCACGAGATTTGGCCAGTCTGTTACCCCCGACACCCAACGGGCGCGTTTCAACAACATGCAACAATACAAGAAGGAATCTCCACGGGAGTGGACAGATCGAGTCCGCGGGATGGCTATTGAAGTATTTCCCCGCGACGTCAGCCCCAATTTCGTGGAGGAGGAAATGGTGCGCTGTTCTTGTATGGCTTAGAGAATAGCGCAGCTGCCACCTCATGTATCAATTTCCGGTACAAGAGATTGTGAGAGGCGTTGGATGCAGTCCAAGCCTTCATTGAGCACACCTCCAT
>JAWQFJ010009776.1:52500-55000 GCA_034096865.1 Theodoxus fluviatilis | reverse complement strand
CTAGAAGTTACCCAAGTACATTAATGTCATTAATAAAAACAAATCATCAGTGCTTTCACCTTTTTTTTCAAACTTCAGCAACTTCAAAAACACTCATTTATATTCAATAGCAGGGCATGATCTGCCCATGTTTACAAAGCTTACAGTTAGTCATAAACCTATGGCATCAGTAGTCCTTGACATTGCAGTTTCTGCATACAATTTTTGTTTGCGAAAATGTTGATGAGTATTAAATTAATGATGCATGTGGAATTTATTATAGTGAATAATAGTGGCCAAAACATTTCATCGCAATGAATAAACGCAACCGATCATAGCAGGAATGAAAAAAAGGTCATAAAGATAAACAAAACTTACAAACACTATGCCGGAAAGCTAGCATAATAAAATGCAAGCACGTAGGTTTTACAAACATGACAGTTGACACATGGCAACTCGCTTTGTGGAGATGAGCATTATTGAAGTTGAAAACTAGTTATGTAGTTTTCTATTAAATTTGTTGATACAGTGGAGTCCACTTATAGTGAACTCTGTTATTGTGGTTTTCCTGTTATTGTGAACAGTTTTTAATTTGGTTGTCTATTTGCACGTGACCGTGTATCTAGTGCCCAGGCTATTTGCACGTGACCGTATATCAAGTGACCATGCAGGCTGTTTACACGGCAAGTTATTTTCACCGCAAGCAATACGGAAATCATGAAATCTGCATTTTTTTGCTTACAATATCTGTTTGTGTTTCCCTACTACAGTAGATATATGCAATTCTATAGTAATAAACATAAAATTACACGGCATGAGCCATGACCGTACTCAGTAAATGCTTCTATCTCGCTACTATCGCAGCGAGCGGCTCGGCCAGCAAAAGTAGGCCTACAGATACTGTGTTTACAGACAGAAGGATTTTTCTTCACCAGCCTTTGTTTAGTTATCGATATTTAATTCAAAAACTTGCAATATAATAATATAATATAATATAAAAGTGATTAATCCTCATTACGATTTCTGTTGTGGGTATGTGGAAGATTGTCTTCCTTGACTCGAGCGCAACGGTTGCCGCTTGGGGCGTCTCGGTCGGCTCCGTCATCATGTTTTATATAGGCCGAGTGCCGGATGAATCATCTTATTGTAGAGGGTCTTTGCTTTTATTAAGAAGCAGAGAAGTTATCTATCTGCAAAAACAATACCACAGTCACAATGAACCTCTCTCAGTCCCATCTCAATACCACAGTCACAATAAACCTCTCTCAGTCCCATCTCAATAGCACAGTCACAATGAACCTCTCTCAGTCCCATCTCAATAGCACAGTCACAATGAACCTCTCTCAGTCCCATCTCAATACCACAGTCACAATGAACCTCTCTCAGTCCCATCTCAATAGCACAGTCCCAATGAACCTCTCTCAGTCCCATCTCAATACCACAGTCACAATGAACCTCTCTCAGTCCCATCTCAATACCACAGTCACAATGAACCTCTCTCAGTTCCATCTCAATACCACAGTCACAATGAACCTCTCTCAGTCCCATCTCAATAGCACAGTCCCAATGAACCTCTCTCAGTCCCATCTCAATAGCACAGTCACAATGAACCTCTCTCAGTCCCATCTCAATACCACAGTCACAATGAACCTCTCTCAGTCCGATCTCAATACCACAGTCACAATGAACCTCCCTCAGTCCCATCTCAATACCACAGTCACATTGAACCTCTCTCAGTCCCATCTCAATAGCACAGTCACAGTGAACCTCTCTCAGTCCCATCTCAATAGCACAGTCACAATGAACCTCTCTCAGTCCCATCTCAATACCACAGTCACAGTGAACCTCTCTCAGTCCCATCTCAATACCACAGTCACAATGAACCTCTCTCAGTCCCATCTCAATACCACAGTCACAATGAACCTCTCTCAGTCCCATCTCAATACCACAGTCACAATGAACCTCTCTCAGTCCCATCTCAATACCACAGTCCCAATGAACCTCTCTCAGTCCCATCTCAATAGCACAGTGACAATGAACCTCTCTCAGTCCCATCTCAATACCACAGTCACAATGAACCTCTCTCAGTCCCATCTCAATACCACAGTCACAATGAACCTCTCTCAGTCCCATCTCAATACCAGTCACAAAGAACCTCTCTCAGTCCCATCTCAATACCACAGTCACAATGAACCTCTCTCAGTCCCATCTCAATACCACAGTCACAATGAACCTCTCTCAGTCCCATCTCAATAGCACAGTCACAATGAACCTCTCTCAGTCCCATCTCAATACCACAGTCACAATGAACCTCTCTCAGTCCCATCTCAATAGCTCAGTCACAATGAACCTCTCTCAGTTCCATCTCAATACCACAGTCACAATGAACCTCTCTCAGTCCCATCTCAATACCACAGTCACAATGAACCTCTCTCAGTCCCATCTCAATAGCACAGTCACAATGAACCTCTCTCAGTCCCATCTCAATAGCTCAGTCATAATGAACCTCTCTCAGTCCCAT
>JAWQFJ010009776.1:12500-42500 GCA_034096865.1 Theodoxus fluviatilis | reverse complement strand
CGTGTGCCTCCTCCATCTCATCGCGCGGTGTCTGCAGCTCCTCGTTGTGCCTGGCAGCGACCATCTCCAGCTCCTTCTGCGCTTGCAGCTCCACCTTGGCGTGCCCCAGCTCCAAGGACAGCTGGCTCTGCGGGTGGCAGCCATCCCCTTGCAGCACCGCCAGTCCGTCTCGCAGTGTCTCCACACAATGCTTCTGTTCCGCCAGCGCCCGTCGCCCCTCTGTCAGCTGCGTCTGCAACTGCTGGCACCGAGCCTGAAGCCCCGCCACCTCCTGTTCTAGCGGGGACAGCTTCTGTATCTGCTCCTTCAGCTCCAACACCTTGTCCTTGGTACTGTGGAGCTGCCTGGCCATGGAATCTTTCTCCGCTTCAACCTGTGCCTGGCTCTGGGCAAGATCAATCTGCACTTCCTGTAGCCTCTCCTCCCGTCCATCCCGCTCTTTCACCGTCTCCTCCCGCTCCCCGGCCTGCCCCAGCAGCCTCTGCCCGCTCTCCTGAGCCTCCAACACCGTCTGCGACCCGTCCTCCAAACTCTTCTGCACCTCCCTCATCCTCCGTTCCCGCTTGTTCATCTCCGCCGTGCAGAACCGCTCCCTCTCCTCCACCACTGTATGCTGTGCCACCTGGTGACTGCTCTGCATGGCCTGCAACTCCTCCACGTACTTTTGGCGCAGGTCTTCAATCTGGGCCTGAGCTGTCTGCCCCTGCTGCTGCTCCTTGCTGGCCAGCTCTGCTGCATGCTGCGTCCTCAGTTCCTCCAGACTGGCCCGACTCTGCTGCCTGCTTTGCTCCAGCTCCATCCTGCAGCGTCGGGCACAAAACGCTTGCTGCAATACGAGACAAAATCACAAAAGACAACACAGTAGCCAGGGGTATGCAAACAGAAGTGCTCCCGGACGAGCCCCCACTGTCAGGAGCTGCTAGGTGGTGGTGACGCTCCTGCCTCTGTATAAAGGGAAGCACTTCCTACCCCTGTGCTACTAGGGATGAGACGAACACGAGATAGAACACGAAAGCATAGGTAAACGAATAACAAAAGGGTTTAATACACATAGGAACACAAGAACCAATTACACATTCTGACTTCCCATCCACAATACAACTCGCCACCCTACATCTCCACTGCAAACATCCCAAAACCCTTCACTTCCGCCGCACAAATCCCAACACCCTTCACTCCACAGTTTAACTCCCACAGCACTTCACTTCCACAGTCCAAATCCCAAACTCCACCGCCACAGTCCCAATCACCCAGCACTTTCCCCTTCAGTCCCTCCACAGCAAAATTTCCACAAAACGTCACTCCAGAACCAACCGACACCCCCACAAGTCCATCCAGATACCCCAGGCCAGGAAATCCCAAACTCGGGCCAGGACACGCCAACCCTGGCCAGAACACAACTTTCGGCCAAACAACTTCGGCCAGAACACAATCTTCAGCACAGATAAATCCAGGCCAGAACACAACTTTCTGCCAAATAACTTCGGCCAGGACACAATCTTCCCGCCAGGGCCTGCAACAAACAAAACGACCAGAAACAGTAAACTCTCCCTAACACAATGCAATAACGCAACGTATGGAAAATACCCGACTTGGACGAATCACAAAACAACATCCACTCACCCTGCGACCCGGAGTATCAACTGGCCGGCCACCACACTGACCGGCCACTCCGCAAACTCTACTAAATAGGTTGACGACCAGACAAGCACGAGAAACATGAACATCCTCACTAGGAACAAGCCACACCTGAACCCATAATCGGCGAAATCGACACCCGCACCAAAGAGCATGATAACAAACAGCAAACCCGTGCAGCCCGTGCCCACGCAACAAATCTCATCAACTCACCCCAGCAAAACCCGTGCCAAACCTGAACAGCCTAACCCCAAACTAAAAAGCGGACAACCCGTTTAAAGGCCCCAAAGCCCCACCCTATAAACTTATTTACAAAACACCTTTTAACTCCGAGGCGGTGTTTGTGAAAGTAATCGTCGTTCAAGTTTAAAGAGATTTTAACCAAAGTTCTGGTCCGGGAAAAACAAAACAAAACAGTAAAGTCGACGTTTCGAGTGTGGTACACTTTCGTCAGAACAAATAAACACAAATGTGCTGATTTAGAAGACCACTGCCAGCATAGAGAGTTGGGTTGTCGGACAATGCCAGTCGAGGCTGGATGCAGAGGTTTTGTGGCAGGGTCTGTCACCCGTTTCCTGGAAGGGACTGGGCGCCAGGTCCCAAGAGGTCACTAGGGTCACGGGGGAGCTGCACAGGCTGGCCGAGTCCGCGTCCCTGTGGATCTGGCAGACCAGGGAAAGGTCAGCTTGACTGACCAGTGATGCGATGCTCGGTAGTGGCCAGACTGGTTGCTTGGGGCAGACCTTGGCGGAGCTACTGGAGCAGGCCCCGAAAGCTCCACAGCCAGGGGTTCCAGCTGATGGAGGGGGCATACAGCGGCTCCTGCCGCGTGTCTTCTTCTCTGTGTTCTCGAGGAAGACTGCGTGCTGTCATCTCTGATGAATGGGTATGTGGCTTCGGAGATCAAAATTCGAGGCGCACACGCGACCACAGGTGGGGCAAGGAACGCCAGACGTCAGGGCAGGGGCAGGGGTAGAGGCTTCTCTGTGCCGTCGCTCTCTTGCAGCAGCGAGGCCACGGCAGCGGGATGCTCCGAGGTTGTTTACGGCCGCCCTCTTCAGGGCGCACCAGGCACTGTAGTGGGAGGTCGCAGTTTCAAGCTGGCGGGGATGTACGGAGCTCCCTGCAAACTGCGAAGTGGAAAACTCAGCTGCTGCTCTTCCCACTCCTGAACAAGTCTCACAGCTGAGTGTTTCCTTGTCGTGATCTGTGTTTGTTTTGTCCTGACACGGAGTGCATCACTCGAAACAGCGACAGTTATGAATTGTCTCGTCATGTCCCCGAACCGGCATCTCGGGTAAATCTCACCCAACATATCCCTGTCAGCGATATTTTGTTAATAGACAATTTACCTCCAAGGCAGTTATTTAAAAAATACCCACTATCAACACAGTTTTTAGTTCTGTTGTTGTTTATGTGCATCTAAAAAAAATCGAAAATCGCATCCAGGTAGAATTTGCTTCGGCATATTTAGAGAATTGTTCACATCATCTCTAAGGCATTGCTTATACCGGTATTGCATTTTATGAATGCATCAGCTATATCGACGACCACGTACTGGCCTGGATGATGTTGAAAGACAATTCATACAGCTTCATATTTAGTCTGGTCTGAATGAATAATATGTCAACACGTGTATCCTAGGTGCCAGCCACTTGAAAGACCCAAAGGAAAACACCATCGTGAGCTCTGTAGACTACTAATCCATCCGGGAAAGCAAAAAAGACAAGGCCTTTGATTTCTTTCATGGGATCTGCCCTCGGAAACCTCTAGCACGAAGTGTACACGAGGCATTTTCGGGAGGTATAAATTATTTCAGCACATGCTTTCTTTGGAACATGTTTACCAGAAACAGTCGAAGGCAAATCGAACGCGCTCTGTGGATGTTTCGACTGGCGATGATAGACAATTCTGGCGCAGATTCTTCGTCTGCGACCGTCGGGGTCACCGCTACAGACACCCCTTGACTAGAACTGACGTCAGTGAATGTCTGTTTGACTGTTTCTACAGGTTTTTGTTGATGCTGAAACAATCGATAGATATCATGTTGGGATTGGTTTCTCTTCCTCTCGGATGACGGATGGAGAAACTTTGTTCGTAAAAACAAAAACAGTCGTACCTCGGCTCATCTCGGGGTTGACCCCACGAGAATGAAGGTCGAGGTAATATAATCCAAACAGCCACCTAAACGCAGTCTCTGCCAAGTTCCCGAGGGACCGTTTCTTTCTGTCATCAGCACCCACGATTACGCACCACTTTAATCATGGTTTGACGTGCTTGTGAGAAGACACGCGTCCTCTGACCCTATCCTTGGTTGGGACGTCACCCCGAGCCTGATGTCAGGGGCGCCGTCAACATCGACACGTGATGCGCCGTGTCGTTACGTAAGCCGAATTTTGCCGTTCAGAATGACTGTGAGCCGATCACGAGCTGTCACTCTCGCTCACTGATTGGCTATTTTTCCACTCTCGCTCACTGATTGGCTGTTTTGCCACTCTCGCTCACTGATTGGCTGTTTTGCCACTCTCGCTCACTGATTAGCTGGTTTGCCACTCTCGCTCACTGATTGGCTGTTTTGCCACTCTCGCTCACTGATTGGCTGTTTTGCCACTCTCGCTCACTGTTTGGCTGTTTTGCCACTCTCGCTCATTGATTGGCTGTTTTGCCACTCTCGCTGACTGACTGACGTACCGCTCCGTAGCGTCTATCGTGAATGCACCCCGACCAACTCAGATTGTAACTCGAAGTGTTATGCAAAGACGGTGTGTATCTCCATGACGTTGCAACATGAAAGGTCTGTTTTATCAAGATGAGGATCCACAAACCTATCCCAGGTGACAAAAACATCCTCCCCATGGCATGAAATTCATCATCGCTGATTTCCGTGCTTTGGTCACTTAGGTAGCAAATTCCAAGGTCCTCGAGAACCTAACCCGGATGAAGAAAACGTTACTTCCCACACAAGTCCTAATTAGAGTCTTATTACGCAGCAACAGAAGCTCAGGTCGCCCCATAAAGGGATTCAAAGACTGCAGTAAAGAACACCTCCGCCATTCCCTCCAAGCAGCTCGAGACCTTCGCCAGGCACAGATCACACTATCATGCGTCCTTCAAGAGGGAGGTCAGGTACCCGTTCCACCTCTCCAGAGCCAGGCTACAGAGGCAGGCTTGCTGTCCAGAGCGCCGCCTCAGAGACAGTCCAGTGTTCCACAGCCTTGCAGTGCGCGGCTCTCGCATCGGTCTTCACAGTGTGGCAGCCCAGCAGGCGCCGTACACAGGCAGCCCAGCAGGCGCCGTACACAGGCAGCCCACCACGACAACAGGCAGAATCAAGCGCCTCATGGATAAGGCCCGTCGCACACTAGGCGTCCAAGCAGCCAAGCAGCCAAGCAGCTGGCGTATTTTGAACGCGCAGTACAGTGTGCGAGGGTAGCCGCCGGCTGATTCGGCTGCGCGCGCCCAGCCGCTTGCGTCCAAGCGTCAGGCGCTTGGAAGTAGGGTCGTCTCTATTTCCGAGCGCCTAGACGCTTGGACGTGGCCAATCAGATTGTTTGCAAGGGCAGGCAAGAAAACCTCTACAATCTCGGGATGAAAAGTTATTATGATCGTGACAAGACCCGGGAGAGTCTCCTGTGGATTGGGGTGGAGATGAAGAAAGGCTGGAGTGGTAAGTTTGAAAATTCGGCATAGTTTTCGTCAGCGTTCGATTAAACATGTTATTCAAATGATGCAGTGCTGATGTATCTTTTATCTCCGTAGTTTAGCTGTTAAAAACAGTGATGCCATTACAAGGGGTGATAAAGTTTTCTACGAAGTCGAAGGTCCTGCAGAAACTGAACTCGGAACTGAGATGATTAGAAGTAATCCACACACTGCATTGCAGCCTAGAATTTTCACGGCTCCCAACGTGTCGGAGTGTTAATTTCTAATCTACATTGCAGTGATATTGTTCACGTGTCACCTTTTTTGTTGTTATTACCTCAGAGAAGAGAAGAAACAGCTCTTACATTACAAAAAGTTACATTTACTTGAATTACATATTTGCTGCTTGCTTGTTGCTCACTTGTAACCCCTTCCAAATATTTGATGAGTGCTGTCGTCTGCAATGAACAAATGACTTGGTAATAATCAGTACTATTCAATTTTTGTTTTGACCGTAGTTACTTGGTTGTTAAATATTTGCACTATCAATCATCATTGTGGCTATGGTCATGTGACGGAACGTATGTTGAATACCGCTGCTCTGATAATTTCTTCATAGAGCATTCAACTGCTTTTAATAAAAATCATGAGAAGAGTAGCTTTTGACAACACAGCACAGGAACGCACACACACACACACACACACACACACACACACACACACACACACACACACACACACACACACAGTCTCGCACACAAACATACACACAGGCAAACATAAACTGACGTACACACAGACACACACACACATGGACACACAACACACACACACACACACAAACACACACACACACACACACACACACACACACACACACACACACACACAAACAAACACACACACGGATCAATCGCTTGATCGAGTGGCACCTATTTACAACGGGACAGCAGAGATCGTCACAGACGAATACACACGCAGAAACATTGCTTAACACTATAAATAACACATCGACAGCCTAGAGAAATATCAGGCTCGGCACCACAGTCACCCTAAGTAGAGCCTGCGACAGGTATTCGAAGTGGTCGAAAACTGAACGCGAAGCAGTCGAGTAGTGGTCGCGATTGACATCAACAACCGTGACACGCTGAGTAGGTCACGGTGACAAGAACAAGCGAGCGGTCAACTCTGACAGATCGAGTCTACTCTCTCACCTGTCAAGTGACATCATTGGAAGAAATAATTATCACACGATATCATTTTACGCAGTTGCAGTTCCCCAATAACTCAGCACAGAAAGACTGCAGTGTCAGTCGAGCGACGCGATGATTCTAACGCGTCAATACAGGTTTTCTCGGTCAGTCTCGGTTTCTGCGCGAGACTTTCCAAATATGGCAAGTGCCGCTCGCGTCAAGCTGCGAGTGTGCGAGATGAGGACGCAAGCGGCTCACAGCTAGCGGCCAAGCGCCGTAGGACGCAAGCAGCTTGCGTCACAAATGGACGCCTAGTGTGCGACGGGCCTAAGGCTGAAATGGTCGAGGTCGGTGGTTATTCTGACCTTTGACCGCACCCGCCACTCCGCCACTCTGACTGACTTTTCACGCCCGGGGAGTTATGCTAAGATCCGGCCGCGTTAATGTATCTGCGTTTTGTGACAAACGTCTTGCTCGCCGGTACTGTACTCCATTCACCTTAACGGTCCGCGTGATTCGGGTGTAATCTTTAGCTAAACGACGTTTATTGGCAGTATTACACCCGAATCACGCGGAGCACAAAATTTGCGCAGCTGAGTGCGAGCTGAGTGCGAAATCTGGGTCACGTGGCGGCGTCTATTTTCAAGGCTCGTGATTGGCTGACTCAAAGCCGCTTCATTCTGCCTATTTTCACCCTCGCCCAGCAGGCGCCGTACACAGGCAGCCAGCAGCAACTAGGGGACACTACCCGGTGGCGTTTTGCACTGCTTGGGGCCGCCCGTGGTGGAGCTACTGGAGCAGGCCCCTGGTGGAGCTACTGGAGCAGGCCCCTGGTGGAGCTACTGGAGCAGGCCCCTGGCTGAGCTACTGGAGCAGGCCCCTGGTGGAGCTACTGGAGCAGGCCCGTGGTGGAGCTACTGGAGCAGGCCCCTGGTGGAGCTACTGGAGCAGGCCCCTGGTGGAGCTACTGGAGCAGGCCCCTGGTGGAGCTACTGGAGCAGGCCCGTGGTGGAGCTACTGGAGCAGGCCCCTGGCTGAGCTACTGGAGCAGGCCCCTGGTGGAGCTACTGGAGCAGGCCCTGGTGGAGCTACTGGAGCAGGCCCCTGGAGGAGCTACTGGAGCAGGCCCCTGGTGAGCTACTGGAGCAGGCCCCTGGTGGAGCTACTGGAGCAGGCCCGTGGTGGAGCTACTGGAGCAGGCCCCTGGCTGAGCTACTGGAGCAGGCCCTGGTGGAGCTACTGGAGCAGGCCCGTGGTGGAGCTACTGGAGCAGGCCCCTGGTGGAGCTACTGGAGCAGGCCCGTGGTGGAGCTACTGGAGCAGGCCCCTGGCTGAGCTACTGGAGCAGGCCCTGGTGGAGCTACTGGAGCAGGCCCGTGGTGGAGCTACTGGAGCAGGCCCCTGGTGGAGCTACTGGAGCAGGCCCCTGGTGGAGCTACAGGAGCAGGCCCGTGGTGGAGCTACAGGAGCAGGCCCCTGGTGGAGCTACTGGAGCAGGCCCCTGGTGGAGCTACAGGAGCAGGCCCCTGGTGGAGCTACTGGAGCAGGCCCCTGGTGGAGCTACTGGAGCAGGCCCCTGGTGGAGCTACTGGAGCAGGCCCTGGTGGAGCTACTGGAGCAGGCCCCTGGTGGAGCTACTGGAGCAGGCCCCTGGTGGAGCTACTGGAGCAGGCCCTGGTGGAGCTACTGGAGCAGGCCCCTGGTGGAGCTACTGGAGCAGGCCCCTGGTGGAGCTACTGGAGCAGGCCCCTGGTGGAGCTACTGGAGCAGGCCCCTGGTGGAGCTACTGGAGCAGGCCCCTGGTGGAGCTACTGGAGCAGGCCCCTGGTGGAGCTACTGGAGCAGGCCCCTGGTGGAGCTACTGGAGCAGGCCCCTGGTGGAGCTACTGGAGCAGGCCCCTGGTGGAGCTACTGGAGCAGGCCCCTGGCTGAGCTACTGGAGCAGGCCCTGGTGGAGCTACTGGAGCAGGCCCCTGGTGGAGCTACTGGAGCAGGCCCCTGGTGGAGCTACTGGAGCAGGCCCCTGGTGGAGCTACTGGAGCAGGCCCCTGGTGGAGCTACTGGAGCAGGCCCGTGGTGGAGCTACTGGAGCAGGCCCCTGGTGGAGCTACTGGAGCAGGCCCCTGGTGGAGCTACTGGAGCAGGCCCCTGGTGGAGCTACAGGAGCAGGCCCCGAAAGCTCCAGGACACCGGGTTCCAGCTGATGAGGGGAGTGTCCAGCGGTAGCAGCCGTGTGTAGCACGCTGCAGCTCATGCATAGGTCTGCTGAGTCACATTGGGACACACCAGAAGACTTGACAGATCTGAGGCATGTTTCCCACGCTGTGGATATGTGTAATCCAAAGCAATCCACAGCAATCCAAAGTAATCCACTGCAATCCAAAGCAATCCAGAGGGCATTTCCGGTATCATACTAAAGTAATTGGTGAAATCGTACAGGAGTTGCTATCGAAATATAAACGAAAACGCAATGAGCGTCTGGGTTTGGAAACGGACGTATCCCTAAAATTGACTGGACGTTGCGAATGATTAGAACGAATACTTTTAGAAAGACTGGAAATGACTTTTGGATTGCTTTGGATTGCTATGGATTGCTTTGGATTGCCTATCCATCGCCCTGAGAAACCCGTCTCTGGCATTGAACCTCTGTCAATTCCGATCAGCCACCAGTTATGATCCTAGAAATCTCAAATGGTGAAGTAGCAAACGAAAGTAAAGTTATAGGGGAATGTGGCATAGATAAAAAGGGAAGTGTTTAACAGCAAACTCTCTTTGGCATTGCGGCCAATTAAATGTGTTACGTTTGAAAACCTAAATAGTGCACTTCATTGTAACTTACTACCGTTCTTTCATGTTCGATAAATCTTTCCAAAAACAAAAGTACATATTTTTACGACAATTCTTGTTCGTGAAATGATACTGCTTTCTCTCTCTCTCTCTCTCTCTCTCTCTCTCTCTCTCTTTCTCTTTCTCTCTCTCTCTCTCTCTTTCTCTCTCCCTCTCTTTCCCTTCCCCCCCTCTCTCTCTCTCTCTCTCTCTCTCTCTCTCTCTCTCTCTCTCTCTCTCTCTCTCTCTCACTGTGCCTGACTCACTCGCTCGCTCGCTCACTCACTCACTCACTCACTCACTCACTCACTCACTCACTCACTCACTCACTCACTCACTCACTCACTCACTCACTCACTCACTCACTCACACTCATCAACTCACGCGCACACACACACACACACACGCACACACACACAAACACACCCACACACACACACACACACACACACACACACACACACACACACACACACACACACACACACCAATTACAGCACAACAGTATTTTGTAAAAGTTAATCAATTCTAATTATGCCAGTGCCGACCAGCCGGTCCTTTCGTCAAGGCATTTGCAACGCTAATTGTGGGGATTCTAGAAGTGAATGTGCAAATTGAGATCGCTATGTGGGAACGTTAAGAAATTTCAACCTTCACAAGAGCTGCATAAACGAATATCAATTGACCGCCACTCTTTCATTAGATTACATTTTTCCACCACTTGTCTCATATCTGACGACACGTGACATATGGCGCCATCTGGCATCGCAAAACTCATGCATAATCATGAGGCTCATGAATAGAAACGTGACCTCGCAAGCAACGGCATGCTGTGGCTATTGACGATGCAGCAGAAATGCTAAGAATAGCTACCCCGACGTGCGATTAACACTCCGAGTATTCGTCTCTTCTTTCTGGAACAGTTCAAAGGTCACTTTATAATGTTTCAATATGTGCATTTATTTCTTTTCTCAAATGATTATTTCCGAATATCTGATAGATATATGTTCCCGGTGCCATCGATGTGAGTTAAAGAAAAGAGAGAGTATTGTATTTTCATATTTGAACAGAACCTGAAATTTCAAGTTAAGGGCAGTTCAATATTTGAACTTTGTTTTTATTGTATGCACTCAACGCGTTTGATCATACCGTGTTTCCATGTTGATATATAAACCGGGATTAAAACAGGGTAAACCACTGTTTACTGGGCGTTCTGCATACAAACGACAAACAACTACTTGAGAAGCAGGACGACTGACGGTCTGGAAAGGAGGAGCCCCCGTCTTCAAGCGTTTTGGCCTGTCTTCCTGACACTCCAGGGAAAGTGGGCCGGGTGGGGGGCAACCTGGATGATAACCTCAGGTGCCAGACAGTCATCTAAGATGGGCAGTCACACTGTGTGATGGTCTCTGTAATTTGCCATGAAGGCTCAAACGAAGGAAGCCTGATCTCCCACGCCCATAGGGTAGTTTCCTCCACCAAAGAAGGCAGGGTTTTCCATCGGTTTGTTAGTTAGAGCGCTAATTAATTTGTTACTTGGCAAAATAATTCTAAAAGTTCAAAACGAATTCTGATGAAACTTGGTGCTAGGTCAGGGCTTTATACTTGGAACAATCCACTAAATTTTACAGGTTATCTGATATCCCATTTCAGAATTACAACCATAAACAGAAATACTGCCCCCTAGAAAGTCAGCTCAGGGCAGCGCCATAGCTGCAAGGCGGCAAGCCTCACGCAAGATCAACACTGGAAGTGAGTGAGCTGGTTTCAATGTCGTCTGCTCGGGTCACCACTTGTCATGTTCAGCGTGTTTGGTAGAGGCTGGCGCTCTCACAGTGCTGTCTACATGTAGTTTATTATACGTCACGGACTGCCTCCTGACTGCCCTCTGAGGAGTCCCGTTCCCCAGTGTTCCTCTTCCTCCAGGTCCAGCAGGATGGCCTTCCTCCAGGTCCAGCAGGATGGCCTCTCTGCTGCTTCAGCACTCCCACTCAGGTCGCGGATATTTTTTCTCTGCTCCATGGCGATGCACCATGTTGGAACCCCAGTTCAAATATGGCGAGTACAGTTTTTTTGCTTGTGGTTGAAGCGATTTCCAAATGCACCAACTTAGTGTCTACCAAGGGATTTGGCAACAAACAGAAAAAAAACTACACGTTTGCAAAGTTATGTTGGTCGTGTATTAAAACTAGAGAGCGCTCGGAGTATGCACACCTCCGCCAGGGAAGACATGGTGGTGGTGGTATCACTTCACCTCTTCCATGGCCTGTATAATTCGGCCAGCATGTTCTGCTAGCCAGGCGTGGCGATACAGCTCATTTTAGTGCCTACTAGCAGTGTCTAGGTGTGGAGCGCATTATGCCAGCTTGCAGCATACGTCGGCCAACGGATTAGACAATACAACAGTCCTCTTTATGGTTGTAATTCCAGATCATTATAACACACAACCTCCAAAATGTAATGGATTGTTTCGTGGGAAAGCCCTGCCCTTGGGTAAAGCCCTGACATTGGGTAAAGCCCTGACCTTGGGTAAAGCCCTGCCCTTGAGTAAAGCCCTGACATTGGGTAAAGCCCTGACCTTGGGTAAAGCCCTGCCCTTGGGGGTAAAGCCCTGCCCTTGGGGGTAAAGCCCTGACGTTGGGTAAAGCCCTGCCCTTGGGGGTAAAGCCCTGACGTTGGGTAAAGCCCTGCCCTTGGGGGTAAAGCCCTGACGTTGGGTAAAGCCCTGCCCTTGGGGGTAAAGCCCTGACGTTGGGTAAAGCCCTGCCCTTGGGTAAAGCCCTGCCCTTGGGTAAAGCCCTGACCTTGGGTAAAGCCCTGACCTTGGGGGTAAAGCCCTGCCCTTGGGTAAAGCCCTGATCTTGGGTAAAGCCCTGCCCTTGGGTAAAGCCCTGACCTTGGGTAAAGCCCTGACCTTGGGGGTAAAGCCCTGACCTTGTGTAAAGCCCTGACCTTGGGTAAAGCCCTGACCTTGGGTAAAGCCCTGACCTTGGGTAAAGCCCTGACCTTGGGTAAATCCCTGACCTTGGTAAAGCCCTGATATTGGGTAAAGCCCTGCCCTTGGGGGTAAAGCCCTGACCTTCGGTAAAGCCCTGACCTTGGGTAAAGCCCTGAACTTGGTAAAGCCCTGACCTTGGGTAAAGCCCTGACCTTGGGTAAAGCCCTGACCTTGGGTAAAGCCCTGACCTTGGGTAAAGCCCTGACCTTGGGTAAAGCCCTGACATTGCACCAACTTTTATCAGAATCCCTTTTGAACTTTTTGAGCAATTGTATCGAATAACTTATGAACTAACGCACGAACTAACTAACCGACTAAAAAACATAATCTACGTGGCGTACGTAGCGAGTATGACGGTAAAACACAACTGATTAAAATATGCAAATTTTCGACCTTAAAGTCACCATCAGGCGAGACAGTAAAAAGATTCGGGCATACTACTGTGAGGTGGACGAAATACAAGTGAGGGGAGGGCGGACTTTTCCGTAGAAAATGTACGCTTTGAATCAGCTGAGTTTCAATATACGACCACAGTAACTTTAAAAACGTATTGTGATTTCAAGATGGTCAAGCATAACGTCAACTTTACATGTTCAAACCGAGTAAAACTATTTTTAAAAAAGAGGAGTCTGTAACTGTTTCAGATATTTTTTTACTGACGGCATTGACTATTCAGTTATGAACTTTTCCTCCTTGATTTGAGAGAGATGTACTTTTTTTTAATTGTCATTAAACACAAAACGAAACAATTGTATTGAGAATGCGTGGTATGCTATTGGTTCACAAGTAAACTTAGGGCCGAGACTTACACATCTAACTGTACTGTCACTGCCCGAAAGCGTACGACAGTCTTCCACTTTCCTGGCCTTCCTGTCTGCACGTGGTCATCTGATTTGGGTAAACTGGTCGCTGCTAACTGATGCAAAAACTACCGGAGGGAGGCAATTCCACCGTCTCGTTCTTTCTCCTCGTTGCTCGTGTGATCTGTCTTGGAGTCTACAACGCACCAGTTCCTTCCATTCATCATTTTTCTCCCGGCACAATTTTTCATGTAAACAAACCCTTCAAAATGGAGACCGATTCACGCATGGTGGCGCACGTTGACAACACTTTCCCAAACTTTCCACATCAGAGTAACGACCAGCATTTCACATCGATCAGCTTCTGTCAGTGGCGTTATCTATGAGATCCTATAATCCCCCTCATCCACAACTGCCTGTCCCCCCTCCTAACCCCTCACCCCCACCCCCTTACCCTTCCGTGCAGAAAGCCATATCGGCAGCCAAGAACTGCTGACAGGCGGGATAAAGTGGCAACCGAGTTATCTCCCTTGAGAGAGGAAACGTCGAAACTAGTGTGACAGCGGCCATTTTGGAAAGGGGAGGTCACTCCACTTGAAGGGTACTCGTTGCTGACGGCTGACGAGAGGGATTTAGAACATTAGAATTGAGCGAGAACTCTTCCCTTTTGAAACGAGGCTGGAATCTGGGAAGAGTCTCCCGTCAGCCTCAGTCCCCATGCTATTAGCGCAAAGAGTGCCACGCGTTTAAAGGCCTCACACCCTGAACTGACAACAGATGAATGGATCAATAGATGGATGAATGGATGGATTGATCCATGCGTTAATAAATTGATGGAAGGAAGGATGATTGCATGGATGGATGTTTGAATGGATGGATGGATAGACGGACGGACAGACGGACGGACGGACGGATGGATGGATGGATGGATGGATGGATGGATGGATGGATGGATGGATGGAAAGAAGGATGGTCGGATGATTGCATGGATGCCATCAGCCTATTTGGGCTATTAAAGGTAGAGGTGTGTGTATGTGTGTGTGTGTGTGTGTGCGCGCGCATATATATATATATATATATATATATATATATATATATATATATATATATATATATATATATATATATATATATATATACATATGTCGTAACGAAATCTGGTAATTGCCGAATTCGTGAAATTGGCAACCTATTTGCCGAATTCGTGAAATCGACAATCGCTTGCCGAGAACGCGAATTCGACAGGCTATTGCCGAAATCGTGAAAGGCCATATTAAAGTTGTCGAATTCGTGAAATCGGCAACTGATTTCACGAAATCGGCAATCGATTTCACGAAATCGACGATTTTGTCGATTTCACGAATTCGGCAACTTTAAAGATGTTTTGGTGCAACAGAATGTAGTGTAGCTGAGCTGTCACGCGTCTGATGGCAAACTGAACTGTTCTCTGTGCTCATCTTCTTCTTCTTCGTCCTGTGGTAACCCCGTCGACTTGGAGTTAACTCCACAATGTTCAGTCACTTTCACGTGCATATCGGTCTTTATGTAGTTGAAATAAACAGTGACAAATACTCACCCTTTAAAAAGACAAATTTGGAGCCCAAATTTTATTCACAATTTCCTTCATAACAAGGAAGCTTTCAATGATGGAGGCGCTGTTTGCCGACAGGTTTGATGATGCCATCAGAAAAGAGAAATTTAGCGTGCACATGCTACCAAGTAGAAAGGATTACAATACAATGATTTCAACACTTGCTGGTCAGCAAACCAAAGATCGCGGTTACTACTATTTGAGAAGCCGGTTTGAACTGTTGGACATAGCTGGCTCACAGAGAATAGTAAAGGTAATAAACATCTTCTCTCTCTCTCTCTCTCTCTCTCTCTCTCTCTCTCTCTCTCTCTCGCAATTGTAGTTAGTCATTTATGGAAATCAGACACATGTGTTTGTCATCATCATCATCATCATCATCATCATCATCATCATCATCAAATTCATTTATTGTCTGTTCACAATACAAGTGATATTAGACATAACAAAAAAAAAATCCTAATGTATAATCTTGAGCCAACAGGGCTATTTAACAATTCTTTAAAAAAATTACTGATTAATCTTCTTTGTGTAAAAACAGTACTAATATTTACTTCTATTATTGAAGGCAAATACCGTTTTAAAAATACACAATTTAAGATGTGATCATGCGTTAATTTTTGAAAACCGCATAAACATTTAACTTTAGTATTATATTTATTTCTAAAAGAGTTTAATTTCCAACGATATGCCAATTCTATGGCATTGTTATTCATCTTTTCTAATGAATTAATTGAAAAGTGACATACTTGTTTCATAATGATAGATTCATTTTTTTGCAAATCTTCTTGATATTTCTTTAAATCATTTTTCATTGTACTATTAAGAATGTAGTAACATTCTTGTAAAGAAAAAGGTAAGTTAACGTATTTGGCATTATTGGTATATTTTGCACCACATTTTGCAGCTTTATCAACTTTTTCATTATAATAAAACCCACAATGGGATGGAATCCAACAGAAAGAAATATTAATACCTTGTACACACACACACACACACACACACACACACACACACACATATACACACGCAGTCACACACAAGGCCATATTCACCGATTTACCTTCCTCTATCTCATTTATTCAGTCAACTCGTGACAAATCGGCTACAGAAAATTCTGTTGTACCAAAACCTGTTTAAAGTTGCCGAATTCGTGAAATCGACAAAATCGTCGATTTCGTGAAATCGATTGCCGATTTCGTGAAATCAGTTGCCGATTTCACGAATTCGACAACTTTAAACAGGCCTTTCACAATTTCGGCAATAGCCTGCCGAATTCGCGTTCTCGGCAAGCGATTGTCGATTTCACGAATTCGACAAATAGGTTGCCGATTTCACGAATTCGGCAATTACCAGATTTCGTTACGACATATATATATATATATATATATATATATATATATATATATATATATATATATATATATATATATGTGTGTGTGTGTGTGTGTGTGTGTGTGTGTGTGTGTGTGTTTTGGGTATTTAAAAAAATCCACACCGAATAGCAACCCATACAACATTACAGAAGGCAAAAGGACGGCTGCGAAAGGCTAAATATGACGTGGAGTGCCTTTAACCCGTGGCTGGAGGAAGACTGACGTGGAAGAAGAGCAGACAAGAGCGGGAGAGATCTCTGGAGAGACCCGGATGTCAGTAGTCATCACATGACTTTCACATGGAGTCACGTGTTATTCTGGACCCTAGCTGCCTGCCTTAATCCTCCGGACAGGTTTCGAACCGTTTGGAAACGATGCAGCTATGGCTTCTGTGTGTAAGAGAGAGAGAGAGCGAGAGAGAGAGAGCGAGAGAGAGAGAGATATATATATAGAGAGAGCGAGAGAGAGAGAGAGAGAAAGAGAGAGAGAAAGAGAAAGAGAGATAGAGAGAGAGGGAGAGAAAGAGAGAGATAGAAAGAGAGAGAGAGAAAGAGAGAGAGAGACAGAAAGACAGACAGACAGACAGACAGACAGACAGACAGACAGACAGACAGACAGACAGACAGACAGACAGACAGACAGACGGTCGGACGGACGGACGGACGGACGGACAGAAAAACGGACGGACAGACAGACAGACAAACAGACAAACAGACAAACAGACAGACAGATAGACAAAGAGAGAGAGAGAGACAGACAGACAGACAGACAGACAGACAGACAGACAGACAGACAGACTGACAGACAGACAGACAGTCAGACAGACGGACAGACGGATGGACGGATGAACGGACGGACAGACGGACGGACGAACGGACGGACGGACAGACGGACGGACGAACAAAGAGACAGAGAGAGAGAGACAGACGAAGAGACAGAGAGAGAGAGAGAGAGAGAGAGAGAGAGAGAGAGAGAGAGAGAGAGAGAGAGAGAGAGAGAGAGAGAGAGAATTGTGAGTGTGTGTGTGTGTGCATGCGTGAGTGCGTGCGTGCGAGCGTGCGTGTGTGTGTGTAAGTGCACGCGCGCGCGTGTGCCTGCGTGTCCTGAGTGTGTGATTATGTGTGTATGCTCGTGTGTTGATATGAATATTTGTATTAGTGCCCACTTCTTCTTATGAGGTAATGTTTTCCCCTCAGTTCATTCGTTCGTTAGTAAGTTATTCGAAAAAGTGACTCAACACTTTCAAAACGGAATCTGGTGAAATTTCATGCAAGGTCAGGGCTTCACCCAGTGAACAATCTAGCAAATTTTGGAGGTTATCTGGGGGGTTTGTTTTGGAATTACAACCACTAACAAAAACGTTTTACCCTGGGTCGTCAACCCAGGACAACTCCGTAGAAGCAAGGTGGCCTATTTTTAGTCTGTCCCTAGCCTTACTGCAAATCGCGAGGTCGAGCCAGCGGGTTTGAAAAGCGCCTGCTACTTGTGATGCTTGTAATGCTCTACTTGCGATGCTCTACTTGCGATGCTCTACTTGTAATGCTCTACTTGTGAAGCTCTACTTGTAATGCTCTACGTGTGACACTCTACTTGTGACGCTCTACTTGTGATGCTCTACTTGCGATGCTCTACTTGTAATGCTCTACTTGTGACGCTCTACTTGCGATGCTCTACTTGTAATGCTCTATTTGTGAAGCTCTACTTGTGATGCTCTACTTGTGACGCTCTACTTGTGACGCTCTACTTGTGACGCTCTACTTGTGATGCTCTACTTGTAATGCTCTACTTGCGATGCTCTACTTGTGATGCTCTACTTGCGATGCTCTACTTGCGATGATCTACTTGTAATGCTCTACTTGTGACGCTCTATTTGTGACGCTCTACTTGTGACGCTCTACTTGTGACGCTCTACTTGTGATGCTCTACTTGTGATGCTCTACTTACTTGTGATGCTCTACTTGTGGCGCTCTACTTGTGATACTCTACTTGTGACGCTCTACTTGTGATGCTCTACTTGTGACGCTCTACTTGTGATGCTCTACTTGTGACGCTCTACTTGTGACGCTCTACTTGTGATGCTCTACTTGTGATGCTCTACTTGTGACGCTCTACTTGTGATGCTCTACTTGTGATGCTCTACTTGTGATGCTCTACTTGTGACGCTCTACTTGTGACGCTCTACTTGTGAACTCTACTTGTGATGCTCTACTTGTGATGCTCTACTTGAGATGCTCTACTTGTAAAGTTCTACTTGTGATGCTCTACTTGTAAAGTTCTACTTGTGGTGCTCTACTTGTGATGCTCTACTTGTGATGCTCTACTTGTGATGCTCTACTTGTGATGCTCTACTTGTGATGCTCTACTTGTGATGCTCTACTTGCGATGCTCTACTTGCGATGCTCTACTTGTGATGCTCTACTTGTGATGCTCTACTTGTGGTGCTCTATTTGCGATGCTCTACTTGTGATGCTCTACTTGTAAAGTTCTACTTGTGATGCTCTACTTGTGACGCTCTACTTGTGATGCTCTACTTGTGATGCTATACTTGTGATGCTCTACTTGTGATGCTCTACTTGTGATGCTCTACTTGTGACGCTCTACTAACTTGTGATGCTCTACTTGTGACGCTCTACATGTGACGCTCTACTTGTGATGCTCTACTTGTGACGCTCTACTTGTGATGCTCTACTTGTGATGCTCTACTTGTGATGCTCTACTTGTGATGCTCTACTTGTGACGCTCTACTTGTGACGCTCTACTTGTGACGCTCTACTTGTGATGCTCTACTTGTGATGCTCTACTTGAGATGCTCTACTTGTAAAGTTCTACTTGTGATGCTCTACTTGTAAAGTTCTACTTGTGGTGCTCTACTTGTGATGCTCTAATTGTGATGCTCTATTTGTGATGCTCTACCTGTGATGCTCTACTTGTAACGCTCTACTTACTTGTGATGCTCTACTTGTGACGCTCTACATGTGACGCTCTACTGGTGATGCTCTACTTGTGATGCTCTACTTGCGATGCTCTACTTGCGATGCTCTACTTGCGATGCTCTATTTGTGATGCTCTACTTGTGACGCTCTACTTGTGATGCTCTACATGTGATGCTCTACTTGCGATGCTCTACTTTCTTGCAATGCTCTACTTACATGTGATGCTGCACTTGTGACGCTCTACTTGCGATGCTCTACTTGCGATGCTCTACTTGCGATGCTCTACTTGCGTTGCTCTACTTGTGATGCTCTACTTGTGATGCTCTACTTGCAATGCTCTACTTGTGACGCTCTACTTGTGATGCTCTACTTGTGATGCTCTACTTGCGATGCTCTACTTTCTTGCGATGCTCTACTTACATGTGATGCTCTACTTGTGACGCTCTACTTGTGATGCTCTACTTGTGACACTCGACTTGTGATGCTCTACTAGCGATGCTCTACTTGCGTTGCTCTAATTGTGATGCTCTACTTGTGATGCTCTACTTGTGACGCTTTACTTGCGATGCTCTACTTGCGATGCTATACTTGCGTTGCTCTACTTGCGATGCTCTACTTGCGATGCTATACTTGCGATGCTCTACTTGCAATGCTCTACTTGTGACGCTCTACTTGCGATGCGCTACTTGCGATGCTCTACTTGCGATGCTCTACTTGTGATGCTCTACTTGTGATGCTCTACTTGTGATACTCTAATTGTGATGCTCTACTTGTGATGCTCTACTTGTGATGCTCTACTTATGACGCTCTACTTGTGATGCTCTACTTGTGATGCTCTCTTTGTGATGCTTAACTTGTAATTCTCTACTTGCGATGCTCTGCTTGTGATGTTCTACTTCTGATGCTCTACTTGTGATGCTCTACTTGTGACGCTCTATTTGTGATGTTCTACTTGTGATGCTCTAATTGTGATGCTCTACTTGTAAAGTTCTACTTGTGATGCTCTACTTGTTATGCCCTACTTGTGACGCTCTACTTGTGATGCTCTACTTACTTGTGATGCTCTACTTACTTGTGATAATCTACTTGAGACGCTCTACTTGTGATGCTCTACTTGTTATGCTCTACTTGTGACGCTCTACTTATGATGCTCTACTTGTGATGCTCTACTTGTTATTCTCTACTTGTCACGCTCGACTTGCTTGTGATGCTCTACTTGTGATGCTCTACTTGTGATGCTCTACTTGCAATGCTCTACTTGTGATGCTCTACTTGTGATGCTCTACTTGCGATGCTCTACTTTCTTGCGATGCTCTACTTACATGTGATGCTCCACGTGTGTTGCTCTACTTGTGATGCTCTACTTGCGATGCTCTTCTTGCGATGCTCTACTTGTGATGCTCTACTTGTGACGCTCTACTTGTGATGCTCTACTTGTGATGCTCTAGTTGTGACGCTCTTCTTGCGATGCTCTACTTGTGATGCTCTACTTGCGATCCTCTACTTGTGACGCTCTACTTGCGATGCTCTACTTGCGATGCTCTACTTGTGATGCTCTACTTGTGATGCTCTACTTGTGATGCTATACTTATGATGCTCTACTTGTTATGCTCTACTTGTGACGCTCTACTTGTGACGCTCTACTTGTGATGCTCTACTTACTTGTGATGCTCTACTTGTGACGCTCTACTTGTGACGCTCTACTTGCGATGTTCTACTTGTGATGCCCTACTTGTGATGCTCTACTTGTGATGCTCTACTTGTGACGCTCTACTTGTGACGCTCTACTTGTGAGGCTCTACTTGTGATGCTCTACCTACTTGTGATGCTTTACTTGTGACGCTCTACTTGTGATACTCTACTTGTTATGCTCTACTTGTGACGCTCTACTTGTGATGCTCTACTTGTGACGCTCTACTTGTGATGCTCTACTTGTGTTGCTCTACTTGTGACGCTCTACTTGTGACGCTCTACTTGTGACGCTCTACTTGTGACGTTCTACTTGCGACGCTCTACTTGTGACGCTCTACTTGTGATGCTATACTTGTGACGCTCTACTTGCTACAGTCTCTACTCTAGATGCTCAGTTTGTGTGGCGGAAGTTGGCGCTTGCAGAGTTCTGTCTAGTCATGCATGTCGTCAAAGTGTGTGTTTTCTTGCGTGTTTTTGTGAGTTGAGCGTATTTATCTACACGTGCGCTTTGACAGTTTTGCAATACAGTTGATCAGATGCTGTGAAATGTATTTCCAATCGATTGTCTTTCCTATGGAGAAGGTGTTTATTTGATTGCAGAGTTCCAGTTTGAAACTGAGAGCATGAAAACATGTAAACTTTCCCATGGCAAGCTTGGGTTCGTTGCTTAGCCTAACCAGTTGGCGAATAATAGGCCGGTGTCAACATGTGTCAAACATCTGACAGCCTTCACATCTGCTTTCCCCATGTTGACACATGCTGACACCGGCCTTCACATCTGCTTTCCCCATGTTGACACATGCTGACACCGGCCTTCACATCTGCTTTCCTCATGTTGACACATGCTGACACCGGCCTTCACATCTGCTTTCCCCATGTTGACACATGCTGACACCGGCCTTTACATCTGCTTTCACCATGTTGACACATGCTGACACCGGCCTTCACATCTGCTTTCACCATGTTGACACATGCTGACACCGGCCTTCACATCTGCTTTCACCATGTTGACACATGCTGACACCGGCCTTCACATCTGCTTTCACCATGTTGACACATGCTGACACCGGCCTTCACATCTGCTCTCACAATGTTGACACATGCTGACACTTGCCTTCACATCTGCTTTCACCATGTTGACACATGCTGACACCGGCCTTTACATCTGCTTTCACCATGTTGACACAAGCTGACACCGGCCTTCACATCTGCTTTCACCATGTTGACACATGCTGACACCGGCCTTCACATCTGCTTTCACAATGTTGACACATGCTGACACCGGCCTTCACATCTGCTTTCACCATGTTGACACATGCTGACACCGGCCTTTACATCTGCTTTCACCATGTTGACACAAGCTGACACCGGCCTTCACATCTGCTTTCACAATGTTGACACATGCTGACACCGGCCTTCACATCTGCTTTCACAATGTTGACACATGCTGACACCGGCCTTCACATCTGCTTTCACCATGTTGACACATGCTGACACCGGCCTTCACATCTGCTTTCACCATGTTGACACATGCTGACACCGGCCTATTCCTCGCAAGATCTTGCAAGGTTCCTAGCATAAGCAACGCGCTCTGATTTCAGGGATTGCCTGGAAAATCGATACACGAGTCCACGGGCTTCGAAGACGTTCCTGAAATGTCACAAACAATCATTTCCAGACTTTTTCTTCATATGCTGGAGGCGATAGTAGGTCGCAAGTCATTAGACAGCAGATATTATCGAAAATTACCTTGCTGCGTCGTTAGTGAAGTCTTAATGCCACTGGTATCGAGCATAATAGCGGGTCCCTGAGGAAAAACAACATCCATATTACATGAAAACGCTTTCTTTGATTATAGACTCCTTTTACAGAGTACGAGACTCGTTCCAACATTCTGTTGAGGAGAGTTTGACGGCGTATTCACTAGTCCATTAAGAGTAGGTGGGGGTGGGAACGGAAGAAAAAGTTTGGTAATGTTCTGGCGAGACAGATCAATCAAATTTCCCAATGGATTTGGTGATGGACAGTTTAGACGCTGGGGCTAATGGCGCTGCAGTCTGAAAATATGAACACTTTCCCAGAACCTCCTTTTCCTTCAAAAATCGAATCTCAATTTAACACGTCCGCGCGCTCGTTGAAAACACAAGGTACGGAGCTTGGCCTCGGTTTGAAGGAGAATTGACCCGTGGCGAGTTCAAGATGGACGCCCCGGAGCAGTGCGCGAGCGAAGCGCGCGCAAACATGTCGCTCACATAGCCCGCGGTAAGTGTGCGAGAGCGGCAAAACGTGGCTACCGCTCGCCCATCCTGAACGACCAAATTTGGTTTACGTAACGTCACGTCGCTATCTTGTACGCTCACCAGCTGTTTGCTCGTCCGAGATTCAAGCCACGGTCAAGCTTTGAAAGAGTGAGAGACAGGAGTGAGATCTTGATGAGTTTCCCTCTGTGGGTTGCGGGCAAGAATAGACCCACCGCGTCTCCCTACGTGATTCGTTAAAGGCGAATAACTAGGGGAAATGAGATTTGATTTTATTACTTTGCTCTTACTCTATCCGCTTCCTGTGACTACCATCGCCAGTGGCTTTGCATAGATGGCAAAATCCGAAAGACCGTAAAACTACATCATCATCATCATCATCATCATCATCATCATTATCATCAACATCATCTTCATCATCATCGTTGTCTTCGTCGTCGTCGTCGTCGTCGTCGTCGTCATCGTCGTCGTCATCGTCGTAATGTTCTGGAGTAGATTTGGATGGGAATAAAACACTCAGTACTCACACAGGGCACTATTAACAGCAGAAAGAACCCACTACTCACACATAGGAATGGAGAAAATTTGAGCAACAGAAATGACTGACTACTCACACAGAGGAATGAAGAAGATTTGAGCAACAGAAATGGCACACTAGTCAGACAGGGTAATGGAGTGGAACAGCAGACACGGCTCACTACTCGTGCAGGAAAATGAAGAAGACGCGGACCTGTAGAAACGAGACGCCAGAAAATCAAGTCCCTTCACAGAAGACGTCTGCTGTTTTGTCCCGTGCAGACCCTGGGGCAAAATGGCGCGCTGGATCAATGCGGACTTCATCATCTGTCTTGCCTTGGGCATGCACGGAATGGCGTGCACGGACTACAGCACTTCACGCCCTGGGGGTGGGGGTTTCGGGGGTGTGGGTGGGGGTGGGGGGAGCGAAAGAGAGACAGAAGGAAGGGAGGGGGTAAGGGTCGAACATCGGGACGGGGTCTGGAAGTAATTGGCCTTCTATGTGGAGACTCCCTCTATTCCTGGAGTCTGCTCCTTGTCATTCCTTTTGAGACTTCTCCTCTCGGGGCGTTTCCTGCCCTCAACCCCATCCCTACCCCTGCGTCACTTCACCTCCACCCCTATGTCCCTGCCACATCTGCACACCCTCACCCTCGATCTCAGAAACCACCCCCTACCCCTAGAACGAGATATGCGAACGAGGAGGTGAGTGGAAGCAAATGAGAGGAGAAGGTTGAGTAGTGTGTCTGCGTACGGTGTGCGTGTTTGTGTGTGTGTGTGTGTGTGTCTATGCATGCGTGCTTGCGCGCGTGTGTGTGTGTGTGTATGTGTGTGTGTGTTTGTGTGCGTGCGCGCGCGTATGAGAGAGAGAGAGAGAGAGAGAGAGAGAGAGAGAGCGTGTGTATGTGTGTATGTGTGCATGTGTGTGTTCGTATGTTTGTTTGTGGATGTATCTTTGTCTGTGTATGTTTGTTTGTTTGTTTGTGTGTGTTTGTTTGTTTGTGTGTGTGTGTGTATGTGTGTTGTTGTTGTTATGGTTGTGTGTGTTCTGGTGCGTGCGTGTTAGCGTGCGTTCGAGTGTGTTGTGTGTGTGTGTGTGTGTTTGTGTGTGTGTGTGCGTGTGTGTGTACGTGTGTGTGTGTGTGCGTGTGTGTGTGCGCATATATGTTTGTGTGTGAAGCTCTGTGTACGCATGTGCGTGTGTGCGCGAGCGCGTGCGTGTTTGTGTACGTGCGTGTGTGTGTGAAAGCATGTGCGTGTGTTTATGTGTATGTGTGTGTGTTTGTGTTTGTGTGTGTGTTCGTCTGTGTGTGTGCATGTGCGTGTGCGTGAGTGTGTGTGTGTGTGTTTGTGTGTGCATGTGTGCGTATTTCTGCATGCAAGTGCCCTCGACTAGAGTACCAGTGTGTGTGTTTAGGTATCTGATTTTTCATAGGTGTATCCCTCACTTTTTTTCTTTTCATCTCCTCCTCAGCATCAAACTTGATACATTTTTCTTTGTCACCGCACTTTTTAAAACCTAACCGCCACATTCTCTCTCTCTCTCTCTCTCTCTCTCTCTCTGTGTCTTTCTCTGTCTCTCTCTCTCTGTGTCTTTCTCTGTCTCTCTGTCTTTCTCTGTTTTCTGTCTGTCTTTCTCTGTCTCTCTCTGTCTCTCTCTCCCTGTCTCTCTCTCTGTCTCTCTCCCTCCCTCTCTCTCTCTGTCTGTCTCTTTCTCCCCCTCTCTCTCTGTCTCTGTCTCTCTCTGTCTCTCTCTCTTTCTTTCTCTCTCTCTCTTTCTCTCTCTGTCTTTCTTTTATTCTCTCTCCCCCTCTCTGTGTTTCTCTGTCTCTCTCTCTGTCTCTCTCTTTCATTCGCTCTCTTTCTTTCTTTTTCCCTACCTCTTCCTCTCTCTCTCTCTCTTTCTCATTCTATTTCTCACTCTCCCATTCTCACTCTCTCGCTCTGTCTCTTTCTGTCTCTCTCTCACTTTCTCTCTCTATCATTCTCTCCCCCCCCCTTCGACTCTCTCTCTCTCTCTCTCTCTCTCTCTCTCTCTCTCTCTCTCTCTCTCTCTCTCTCTCTCTCTCTCTCTCTCTCAGTCGCTTACATGGGTGTTGAATTGGCGCTGTACCTCGCGCGTATAGGGTCGTTTGCCGCACGTCTGTGCCGTGGTCCGAAGCTTTCCACCAGTGACGTCAACTGTGTCGAAGACAGGTTAGCTTTGCCAATTAGTGCTGTCCTGTGTGTGATGCTTTACACTGCATTTTTGATGTGGCTCCTTGGAAACTGCTACGTGCACGCAGATGCTCTCGCGCCCATCACCGTGCCCACCGGTGTCGACCCAGAGAACCACTCGGCGACTGCTTTAGCGGCTACGACTCCTCCAGGTGCTACTGCTGTTGCCTACACATACAATTCCTCTAAATTACTATTGGTGGGGCGTGACATAGAGGAACAACCCGGGCCTATTGAAAAAGAACAATTGGACCAAGCTTTGGCTGCATTTGGGGATGTGTTCAAGAGATCACTCTTGGTTGAGTTTGGAGCTCTTCTGCAATGAGAAACGCAGAAAATAAACTCGGAGATCTCTGCTCTGACAAAAAAAGTCACGTCTATCGAGTCTGAGCTCTCTACCTTGAAAGAGCGACTCCGAGGACTGGAGGAGTACTCAGATTATGTTGACAACACACAGAACGATCTGCAGCGCACAACTTTTCGGCGAAAAGTTGGAAGAGCAAGACCAGCGCAGTCGCCGCGACAATGTGTTACTTTATGGAGTTGCGGCAGACGGCGACACCGACAACCGTGAAGACTGCATCGACAAGTTCCTGAACGCAGTGAACAAAGTGCTACCCAATCCCCTACAAGATCAAGACATCGCAAGAGCACACCGCGTGGGCAAGCGTGGCGAATGTAAAACGCGTCCTCTCATCGCCAAGCTGATCCATTCCGCTGACAAAATCGCCATCCTTCAAAAGAGACAGGAGCTGAAGGCTAAAGGACTTGGCGTTTCATCATACTTGACAGAGAAGCAGCGTGAGAACATTCGACAGGCCAGAGACGATGGATATTTTGCCTACTATCGTGGTGGTGTGTTGCACAAAGAAGAACTGCGAACAAGTTCGAGGAGCGACTCGACCCGACGCCAGACGCGCTCTACTACTCGAGGCAGGGGTGGAGGAAGGGGAGGCGGTGGCAGCTGATGGAGAGGCCGAGGCCCAGTCACTAATACCGGTAATGGAAACCTTCCTTCTCCTGATGTAATCACCAATTCTCATGTTCTGTTTTGGAATGTTGATGGGCTTATATCCAAGTTCGATGACCCTGAGTTTTTCCTTTTATTGAAACAGTATTCATTTGTATCCTTGTGTGAAACTTTGTCCAGACAGTAAATCTGTCAACTTGGCTACCTGATTTCAACACATTTCTTGCTCCAGCGAAGAAACTATCCAGTCATAGTAGAATGTCAGGTGGTCTTATCTGCCTTATTCACCAATCAGTGCAGAAGTATTTCAGGGATGTTGACTGCAACGTGGATAACATGTTGGTATTCAGAATTAGCAGGGAATTTCTAGACAGTGAGAGAGACATTATGATGTTCAATGTTTATGTTTCTCCCATTGGATCTCCTTATTATAAGAATGCTTGTGACAGTAATGGAATTGACATGCTATGCAGATGTATCCTAGATGTCTTTTGTGCTAATGATGACTATTCTATTCTTATATGTGGTGACCTTAATGCCAGAACAGGTAGTTGAAACACAAGATATAGCAACAGTGTGAATGATATGTGCTCAGATGTTCTGGAAGAATCTCGACATTCAGCCGATGAGACTGTCAATACCTTTGGTGAATCTCTACTTGAGTTGTGTGTTGGGCTGGAATTAACCATCTTAAATGGTTGTGTGAGTGCTAGAAGCTCTAGTGGGTTCACATTTATCTCCACAGGTAGCTGCAGTACTGTTGATTATTTTATTGTCACAAAGGATATCATTCCTTGCTGTAAGTCCTTGAAGATAGGCGACTCAATATTATCACCTCACATGCACCTTAGTTTGTCATTATGGAATCCCAGCCACACAATGGTTAGAGTAAGTGAGCTAGAGCATGGCAGTTGTATCTCAAACATTGTCTGGAATGATAATGTGGCAGATGCATTTAGGGATAACCTTTGCACAGCTCTAGAGCAATCTGACTCCTTGATTAATAGTGATGACATTGTTGATGTAGACAGAGTCACAGAGGGACTCACATCTAGTCTATTGTATGCCGCTGAGTTTATGTGGAGGCAGATTAGACCTGGTTTGAATATGTCAAATAACAGGTGGTATGGCAAAGAGTACTTATTAGCTAATAAGCTAGCCAACAAGCACTTCCGCACTTTCAGACAATCGCACTCTCTTCAAGATAAAGTCACTTACATTGCAAGCAAAAATAAATACAAACTATTACTAAGAGTAAAGAAAAACAGGTATCGACAACAAATGACCAGTGACATAATGTATCACATCAGTAATACCAAGATGTTCTGGAAGAAAGTTAGAGCCTTAAGCAGGATCAATGTTCTTCCCAATATTGAGCCTGACAAGTGGGTACAGCATTTTCAGAGTATTTTTATGTCAATGATGGAAGACAGGTGAATGTAATCAATCCAACTAGAGTAGTCACTGATATGGATGACTGCACTCTAAACTCTGAAATTACTGAGACTGAAATTTCAGAGGCTGTCAGACACCTCAAGGCTAAAAAGTCTCCTGGTATAGATGGTATAATGAGTGCAATGCTAAAATGTTCTCTATCAAAACTCAAGCCATACCTTTTAAAGCTGTTCAATGCAATTTTTGAACAGGGTGTGTTCCCTGCTTTATGGTCCCATTCCTTAATTGTGCCTATACATAAGAAAGGTTCCTTTACTGACCCTGATAATTATAGAGGGATCTCTCTTACAGGGTGACACAAAAAAGGTATCATCACCAAAATTCAAATAACTTTCGCAATTTTACTCAGATCTACACAAAACTTTGGTGACATTAGGTCAAGTCTATGTAGCATACATCCCTAAAGTTTCACATCTGTACTTCAAAAACGCTCTGTGTCACTGGCGATCCAAAATGTGCTCCAAGTGTGCTCCCTGGTGCTGCAAACACACTTGGACCCTCTCGCACTCCTCCCTTGAGATCGCTCTTATGGCTGCTGTGATTGCTGCCTTCAGGTCTGGGATGGTCTGGGGGATGTTTACATACACCCTGTCCTTTAGGTATCCCCACAGATAAAAATCTGGGGAGTTCAAGTCCGGTGAATGCGGCGATCACTCTGGGTCACATCTGCGGCTGATCAGTCGGTCAGGGAAACGCTGCCGTAGCCATCCCTCGCTTCCTCATGTCTTCAGGTGTAAGCTTTTGTTTAATCTGTATTCTGTAAGGATACAAGTGGAGTTCTGAGATCAAAATTCTCCTCACGGACTCCCGGTTGATTCCAAGATCTTGACTTCGACGACGCGCAAACTTGCTTGGGCTGCGGGCAACAGAGTCTCTGACTGCAGCAACGTTGGGTGGTGTCCTTGATGATTTTGGTCGTCCAAAGTGTGATTGTCTGTTAGTGTCTTTACCATTTAGGTTTAGCACAGTCCCATGGGTTCTGAACTTGTTGACCCAACTGTAGATCGTCCTGTGGAGAGGAAATTCCCGACATTCGAACCGTTGTCTGAATTGCAGCTGAGCTGCATGAATAGACTTCAGCCAAAAATATGCCTCGACTATAAATGTCTTTTGCTCAGTGGTCCAAGGCATCTCGAAGTTCTACTTTGGTGCACTCACAGAGCAAGGCTTCTTCTTGATGAATTGAAAAAATTAAAAGAATTGATTGAATATTTCAAAAGTTATTCAAGTTTAGGTGATGATACTTTTTTGTGTCACCCTGTACTAGTATCCTGAGCAAAGTATTCCTTCATATTTTGAATCAAAGACTCCAGGCATGGGCAGATGAAAGTGATATCATTGGTGAAGAGCAAGGTGGATGCAGGAGAGGCTATTCAACAATTGACAATATTTTTATATTATACAATGTCATACAGCGGTACCTTAGCAGGCACAAGAAGCTATATGTGTTGTTTGTCGAGTTCAAAAAAGCTTTTGACACTGTGAACAAACATGCTCTCTGGGACATTTTGGATAGTTGTGGAGTCAGAGGTAAAATGCTTCAGATTCTGAAAGCAGTTTATAGCAAAGTAAAATGCAGTATTAGGTGCCAGGGCCAGGCATACGGGTGCTTTGAATGTCCCCGGGGGCTGAAACAGGGCTGTAAAATGTCTCCTTTACTATTTTCATACCTGGTTTCATATCTCAGTGGTGAACTAATTAGGAATGGAAAGCATGGTGTCCAGTTTGAGCCCAATGGAGTTGAATTGTTTGTATTGCTCTTTGTTGATGACATTGTGCTAATGTCTGATACGGTGCCTGGCCTACAGAACCAAATTAATAATTTAAAGGAGGCATCAGAGAGGCTTGGACTTCTTGTGAACACAGAGAAAACAAAAGTTGTTATTATCAGGAATGAT
>JAWQFJ010009776.1:0-5000 GCA_034096865.1 Theodoxus fluviatilis | reverse complement strand
ATTCATACCCCTAGTTCAGAAAAATCAAGGGGACGGTTATGTAACAGTTTGGGGGCTTTCGTCCAAGATCATGTGCTATTGATTAGTTCATGTAAATGCCATGGTAGATGAAATGTGAAATTGATTTGCCTCAGTCACTATATTGCATGTTCAAATCAGTTACTTCTGTGAAACAACCCTGAGTTTACATCATACAGAATTTTACGTTTAAAATTCTAAAATGGAACTCAGTGTGGAAGATGTATGCCAGATGGATAAATCTGGTTTGCTTGCAGCTGCAAATGAGTTAGGATTAGAAGTAGAAGATGGAATGCAGAAAGGCCAACTCTTGGCGAGAGTTGTCAGATGCTTGACTGAGAAGGAGGCGAGTGAGGTGGTTAGTTCGAATGTAACTGCCTTCGCCCTGTCAGCTCCAACTGGGTCGAATGGAGGTCTGGATGAGGAAATGAGACGTTTAGAGATAGAAGAGAGGAGAATGAGAATGGATCTGGAAAGGAGGGAGAGAGAGGAAAGACTGGCTTTGGAGAGGGAGGCATTGGAGCTAGAGAGAATGAAACTTCAACGACCCCCGTCCCCATCGGCCGATCACACGGGAATAGATCTCAGGCAGTACAGAGATGCTCCCAAGTTTTGTGAGGAAGAAGTAGACCAGTACTTTCCGGCCTTTGAGAGGTGTGCAAGCGAGTTGAGATGGCCAACAGACCGTTGGGCGCTTGCGCTAGGCTCCCTTCTCACTGGTAGAGCTCTAGAAGTCTATCATACCCTTCCGATCGAAGAAGCAAGAAACTATCGGGTGCTGAAGAGAGAAATTCTCAAGAGGTATGCTTTGACTCCTGAGGCTTATAGGCAGAGATTTAGGAAAGCTTGCCGTGGTCAGAATGACACGTATAGGGAGTTTGCGTACAAACTGAAACGTGAGTTCTCCCGCTGGTGCGAAAGTGAAGGGGTAGATTCTTTGGAAGAGTTGCAAGAATTGCTGATCCTGGAGCAATTCAAGAATTCAGTGGGTGAGAAACTGAGGACCCATTTGATTGAAAGGGAGGTGACGAACGTAGACAAAGCTGCATGTCTGGCGGACAATTTTCAGCTCATACATGGCGATGAGAAAGAGGGGAAGAAGAAATTGCAAACGTTTTGGGGAAAGAAGGACAACCGACAATCAGAGATAGGAGATCAGAAGAAATCTGATAGAATGGGGAACAAAAGACAAGCAGAGGGTAGAAGCTTCAAATGCTACAATTGCGGGAAACCTGGTCATCTTGCAAGAGATTGCAAGGCCAAGAAAGTAGAAAAGGTCGCATTTGTGAGGAGACAGAAAGAGGAAATGCTAGTGAATGAAGGTGGAATCATTAGCACATTGTCTGCCTCAAGACAGGGAAATAGAGAGGGTCAGCTGACAGCGAGTGCTAGCAACAAGGAAAGGGAGAGACAGACTGAGACTCTAGACGAGAGTTTTCTTCCATACATGTCAGAGGGCATGTTGACGGTAGGTTCTGTCAAGAAACCAGTCAAGGTTTTCAGGGATACGGGCTCATCCATTACCATAGTGAAGCGAAGTCTGCTAGGGGATATGAGGGAGATCTCCACAAATAGCCAAGTAGTTTTGGCAGGGATCTTTGGGGAAGCCAGGAGTGCTCCCATGTGTTCCGTGGAGTTAGAGACGCGAGAGTTCTCTGGTGAGGTCACAGTTGCGGTCTGTGACGAACTCCCTATCCCAAGAGTGGATGTGCTGATCGGAAATGATGTGGGTGGAAGGAGTGTGAATGTATCCCCAGTGATGAAGAAAGAACCAGACCTAGAGAGAGTAGAGGAAGAGTCAGATCTGTTCCCATGTTGCGCTGTCACAAGGTCTCAAGGTAGAGACAGGGCCAACGTAGATTTTCCTGAAGTGTGTCTCGAAGACACCTTTCTGAGTGATATGCTGGATGGAAAAGGCAGCATAGATGAGTCAAAGGACGGACTCTCTGAAGTCTCACGAAGTGAGACGGGTCCAGAAACGTCAGATCTGCCTGACGAACAGCGGAATGACCCAACGCTAGCGCCACTCTTCAAAGAGATAGGTCAAAATGAGCCAGGAAAGGCACAAGGGTTCTATTACCTGAAGAAGGGGCTCTTGATGAGAAAAAGTCGCCCACCACAGGCCTCACCTCATGATGAGTGGAGAGAGGAGCAGCAAATTGTACTACCTCAGAGCAGGAGACAGTTTGCGCTCAAACTTGCCCATGGTGATCCCATGAGTGGACACCTGGGAGAAGGCAAACTCGTGACAGTTAGGGGCTCGACCGAGAGCAGCCCAACCTTTGCGGTTTGCCACAGCAGCAGCAGCCCTGCAGTGTTACAACCAAGGCTCTGTGTGTCTAGACTGGAGACTGTAGAGTTGTCTCCCATAGAGAAAAGGTACTGTAGTTATCCCAGCCAGAAAGCAGGAAAGAGAGATCGGGAGAAACACATGGAAGTGTTTTCCTTCCTGAGCAGTTGGAAAGAAAGAGTGATGTACGCGGTAGAGTGTGCTACCGAGTGTCAGAGAGAATCCAAACAGCGAGAGAGGAAGTGGTACGATTGGAAAAAGAGGAAAAAGAAATTTGAATCAAGGAGAGAGAGTGAGAGTGAAGTCATCCCAACCTGTGAGATGAAAAACTCCGACAGGCTGGAAAGGATGGAAGAGAATCTGACCCACCTACCCACTGAAAGAGCGAGGGAACTGAGTGAGATGTGCAGAGAGTTTGCTGGTTTGTTCAGAGATGTTCCGTCTCGTACCAGTGTGACTGAGCATGACATCCAGCTGGAAGAGAGTGTGGCTCCTATCAGTCAACATCCATATCGTGTGACTGGTGAGCGGTTGAAAGCTTTGGAAGAAGAAGTGAGTTATCTGCTCGAGAACGAAATGATAGAGCCAGCATCGGGTGCATGGTGTTCCCCTTGTTTGATGGTTAGGAAAGCAGATGGTGGGTGGAGAATGTGCACAGACTATCGGAAGGTCAATGCAGTGACAAAAGGTGATTCATATCCCCTTCCACGAATTGAAGACTGTGTTGATGCAGTGGGAAATTCAAAATTCGTCTCCAAGATTGACTTGCTAAAAGGGTACTATGCAGTGCCACTGACCAAGAAGGCTAGAGAGATATCGGCTTTCGTGACGCCTCGAGGCCTATATCAATATACGGTGATGCCGTTTGGTCTCAAAAATGCTCCTGCTACCTTCCAAAGGCTCATGAATCATGTGACGTTTGGCATTCCCAACTGTAGGGTGTACATAGATGACTGCATCGTGTACAGTCAGTCCTGGGAAGACCACATGACTCATTTGAGGCAACTATTCTCGAGACTGGCCAAAGCAAATCTCACAGTGAACCTAAGCAAAAGTTCATTTGCGACAGCTGCTGTCGTGTATCTTGGCCATGAAATTGGAAATGGGAGAGTTTCTCCCCAACACAGCAAGGTTGAAGCCCTTGCCAAAATGTCTTCTCCTCAAAACAAAAAGGAGGTGCGAAGATTTCTAGGCATGGTTGGCTACTACAGAAAATTCTGTGAGAATTTTGCCGAAGTTGCTCTCCCACTGACTGAACTGTTAGGGGGAAAGAAAAGGTTCCTGTGGACAGAAAAATGTCAGGTTGCCTTCGAAAATCTGAAAGCAATGCTCATGTGTGAGCCAATTTTGCTTGTCCCCGATCCAAATCGTCCTTTTCTGCTCATGACTGATGCAAGTGACAATTGCATGGGATCAGTGCTCATGCAAGTAGATCAATTGGACGTAAGGCATCCGGTCGCCTACTTCTCTCGAAAATTTCTGAGTTATCAAAGACGATACTCCACGATAGAGAAGAAAGCCTTGAGTCTGGTGACTTCACTGCAACACTTTGAGGTGTACTGCAAACATTCTCTCCACCCAGTCACTGTCTTCACTGATCACAATCCTTTAACCTTTCTGAGGAGTGTGAAGAGCAAGAATCAGAGATTGCTCAGGTGGAGCCTTATCTTGCAAGAGTTTGACTTGATTGTGAAGCATGTGCCTGGCAAACAGAATGTGATTGCTGACTGTCTATCTAGAATCTAGAATTCAAGACAGGAAAGAACTGTGGTTCCTCCTTTTCATTTTCCTGAGAACATAGAAACTCTTATTATGAAAAATAAATCTATGATTTTTTTCTTTAAGGGGAGAGGAATGTTACAGATGTAGAATCTTATGTTAGTGGTGTTTGATAATTTGGAGAGTTGACCCGTTCTGGAGAGAATGCCGGTGGTCAGCCCAAAATTAATTAAGCAACAGGAGAGAGAGAGACGGAAAGACTTGATGGTGAAACAATAGGAGATGTGGAGGACTGCTCCAGGGAGAGAGAAGCATTGTCTATTGTTAAGTCATCATCGCTGGGCCTGACCCTTCCTCGAGGGTTCACAGAGACGGAGTTTTTCGGACGGTCTGGCGCCGCCTCACGCTGCCTCACACGGACGGCTGATGACAGCCGGTGATAACGAGAGACGGTGGACAGCAGAGAGGAACTGGCAAGTTAGTTCGGCTCTGGATCTCAGAGAAACGAGATCTATTCCACTCCCGTCTACGCCTGGCGGTTACCGGGAGGCGAAGCGAGAAGAAGCGACCCTTCCCAGCAATGTGTGCAGAAGTTTCTATGTGGAGAGTTTCGATCATGCCCTCAGCAACAAGTCTGCCACCATACAACAAAATGGATGAGTAGACTTGCACCTGTTCTCTCTCTCTGTCCTCATCCCCCCTGTGAATGTGAAAAGAACTTTAAACCAACGAACTGAACTTTCGTGAAGGAAACCATCTCCTCAATGATGAACATTAACTGAAAAGTGAAAATTCGAAGACTGAACTCTGTTTCTTTATTTTCGTGGTTGCAACCAATTGAATCCATTAACCAATTACTTCATTGGGTTTATTAACCATTAGTAGTGGTACATTTATATTGCTAGTTGGAATATCTTTATTATACATTAAAGAAATAGTTTTGTTCAGAATAACCTTTGTTTGTTAGTGATTT
>JAWQFJ010009770.1:0-19108 GCA_034096865.1 Theodoxus fluviatilis | reverse complement strand
ACCTTTTATATGACTTGCCCAGTTATTCTTTCCAGACAACAACATATTATACACTTTGCGAGGATATCTAGTATTGTCCATTCTCAAAATCCTTAACCAATACTTTAGTGCTCGCAATTAAGCATTGATGTACAAAGGGTACCTGCCTGTCTCTCCGTATGCAATTGCATTTGGTGTCTGAGGTGGTAGATGTAAAAACCGCTTCATTGCTTGAAGATGGACATTCTCTATATCAGGGCAAGCATTTATACCCCACACCTCCGCAGAATACATAATAACTGGTAAAACTTGTGCATCAAAAAGTTTGAAAAAAATATCTGGCGACACACATCCAAGTTTTCTACAGCATTTGTTAACCTGGAGTAAACCGGCTTTGGCTCTTTGTGCCAGATCTAGCTGTAGCGTTCTGTACGACATCCGTGTAGAAAAGATTACACCGAGGTATTTATATTCATTTACAACTTCCAGTTGCTTCCCATCCAAAAACCACCTTTCGTGCTCAGCAAGAAAGCCACCATTGCGAAAAACCACAACTTTTGTTTTGTCAGAGTTGACCTGTAGGCCAAGTTTACGTGCTTCCTTTACCAGTACGTTCAGCTGGTTTTGCAGTCCAACTATGGCTGTCTGAGATAAGTACAACGTCATCAGCGAACAAAAGGAGGAATACGGAGACAAAATCAGGCATGAGTTGTACTCCATGTTTTCCATTTTCACTAACTTTCCTCGCTACATATGATATTAATAAGGAAAAAATTATCGGGCTGACTTTGCAGCCTTGTTTTAGGCCCCGTTTACTCTCGAATGAAGCACTGCACTGACCATTGCATCTGACACAGTACCATACTGAGGAGTACATGCCTTGAAGCATCTTAAGCATTTTACCTTTCATCCCATACACTTTCAACACCTGCCACATTGCTTCTCTGTCCACTGTATCAAACGCCTTTTTGAAGTCCACAAATGCCGAGTACAACTTCCGCTTCCTGCTCAAGCACCTCCGTATGATACAATTAAGGATGTACACATTATCAACTGTTGAGTAACCCTTTCGAAAACCAGCTTGTTCTTCTGCAATCAGGTTGTTTGAATCCGCCCAAGACACAATTCTATCAGTAATAATTGAGGTGAACACTTTACAAAAAATACTTGTTAGACAAATTCCTCTGTAATTATCAGGATTGGATGGATCACCTTTCTTATGTATAGGTACAATAATTGAACTGGTCCAGACTTTCGGATACTGACCTTGAGTGAATATCATATTGAAAAACCTGCATATCCATAGAACAACAGAATGGGGTGTACGTTTTAACATTTCCGCTAGTATTTCATCCGGACCAGCCGACTTGCCTCCCTTTAGCCTGGCCATGGCAGTGGTGATCTCATCTTCTGTAATGTCAGCGTTTAATATGGACAATTCTTCCTCAGATGATGTGACAGCAGTTTCCTCAAATTGTGACATATGGACAGAGTTCGTTATCTGGAAAACCTCACGAAAGTGAGTATACCATGTGTCTACACTGACACGATTGTCTAAGCATTTCTTTGCAGCCAGTTGTTTGACTTGCCTCCAGAATTTATTGGGGTCATTTATGTTTTCTACTATTCTTGATAAAACCTGGTTCCTATGTTGTAACTTCTTCGCCCCAATCAAACTCTTGTACCGGTTTCTGCATATTGTATACTCCAATTTTAAAGGGAACGATAAGGTTCGCCTGTACCTTCTAAGGAGATTACGCAATTTAGTCTTTGCCAACCTACACTCCCCATCAAACCAGGGCTGTCCATACCGTCTTTTTCCGTATGACACATCTTTTCTAAAAGATTCAGCAGCCTGTACAAAGCATCCAGTAATCTTCTCGCACACATCATCTATCTCACATTCCCCCATAGCCATATGCGCACCCAAGTTTATCTCACAGAAGTTTTGCTTCAGTTCATCAGCATAACGGTGAGACGTCCGTTCATCCCACACCAACTTACTTGTAACAAATACATCTGTAACATCAGCCTCCACAGTAGCACCTTTAACCTTCAGCTCTAGACAAAGATGTGCTGACAATACATTTTCTCTAACACACATAGACATGCAAAAAGGTAGAAAATCATTTGATACCAAAAAATAATCAATAACACTGTTTCCAGATGGTGATATATATGTGTAACTGCCATCGCTGTCGCCTTCCACAGTACCATTCAGTATATGCAAATCAAATCCCAGACACACAGATAATAGTGCACGGCCAAAATCGTTTATAGTAGAGTCCTGCGAGTGCCGATACTCATTGAGAATGTCCTGTCTCATATCCGCGTAACCATCCTGGTTGCCCACGGTCGAGTTACCCGTCCTAGCATTTAAGTCACCACAGATAATAATACAACAATCAGAATACTGCGCGTACAATTGCAATAAACACTCTTCAAGTATGCACACGCCATTTCTTTCTACCATACTGTCATAATATGGCGATCCCAAGGGTGGAATGTATACGCATACTAGCAATACATCTTTAACACAGTGGAACAGTTGCCCGTGTATCTTAAAGACAAGCATGTTGTCATAATCACAGATTACAGGTTCCACCACGGAAGCAATGGAAAGTCTAACGAGGCAAATTATCCCACCTGACCGTCGGCCCAACGAAGACAGCTTTCTAGCAGGAGAAACAAAGCATTTGAATTCTGAAAGAACTGTACTATTATCAAAGTATTCGACAAAAGTTTCAAGTAGACAAACAAAATGAAAATCAAGAAGATATGGCAAAAAGTCTGGGTCAACTAGTTTCGACAAAATTCCACCCACATTCCAAGACAGAAAGCGTAAAGTACCTGAAGCAGAGTCAGCAGTGGTGATAGAGCTTTGGCCAGCATCCTAGCTAGCGTTCGTCCGGGCTTGGAGCCGGGACATGGAGCGGGTGAGGTACCCGCTGCCTCGTGGCTCCTGACTGGAGTCTCCATTCTGCTCCGCAGCACCCTCGGGCCTTCTTCCGTTGGCGCGCCCTTGAAGACTGGCCTCTCTCTGCTCCCGTAGCTGCATCCGCTGGTTGATGGTCCTGTCGGAAGATACGCCGATTCTCTTCTTTCTAAATTCTTCACGGGCGTTGAGGATGGCGTACTTGTTTTCACTTCTGTTGAGACATTTCTAGTTCACGAGCCGCCTCTCATTTTGAATTTCTCGCACTTTTGTGACCGTGTATGCAAAAACAAAAAGTATGTACCAAATAAGATTTTTTAACCAGGAGTTTATTGATTTATTCGTTAATTGGTTTATTGATTTATTGATTTATTTTACTTGAGAATATTCCAGACGAAAAAAATACACAAAGCTCCTAGATCAAAATCTTAAAATGTATACAGTTACGTAGAACTAGGGAAAATGTGACTTAGTGCCCTCATAACTTAACTAAGCACTGTAGCCTTGTTTCTCAAGCACGGACCCCTTGTGGGTTGGGGACAAGAACTCATCCGTTGCGTCTCCCCACAGTTTTGGTGAGAGGCGAATAACTAGGGAAATCGTGCCTTGATATGCAGTAGTTCTAACCAACTCTCATGGTTTGTCGTAGTCAATGGCCTCACACAGCATGTAAAGGCCGATGTGTCGTGAAGCTCCATAAATCCATCCCTACTCCAGCTGTGCATAGCGTGGTCAGTAGCCCCGACGCTATTGCCTAGTCAAATGTAAATGACTACACTATGCTGTCGTGAAAACGTACCGCACTTGTTGCATAAGTGGTTCTGTAACGGCGATCGAAGGAGTCCGTTTCCAATTCAGTTAAGGATTCCTCTCACGTGGCAAGATCTGTTGAAAGGACAGCAACGTCCTCTGTGCTCGGTTAAAAAGCTAAATAAGAGCTAGAGAGAGAGAGAGAGAGAGAGAGAGAGAGAGAGAGAGAGAGAGAGGGGCATTCAAAGATACACAAAGATAAAGAAAGAGACAGAGAAGGGGGGGGGAGAGAGAGAGAGAGGAAAATGCATCCAAGTGATAAACGTGGTAGTCGACAACGATACCACAAGTCCACGCATATTATACCCAAAAAATTGACTCTGTTGATGAATGGCTCTTTAATTTCGCCTGAAACCTCATGCTTCCTATGATTATTGTATCCCTTTCGATTTACAATTCCCAAACCAACCAAACGCTAATCGCATCGTCGACTTTCAATCAGTTTTGTCCAGGTAAGTGTAGGATACGCCATATTTGCGAGCATGCGATAAGCCTGTTTTGGAGCCTATTCTCTGGTTTGCTGACGAGCTGTAACCAATATTTGATAGCTTTAATAGTAGAATTGGTCAAACGTGGGTATGTTACTAGATCTCCATATACCATACAACTTGGTCTATTACTGTCAAGAGTTAAGAATATATTACATACAAAGAGGTGTGCTTTTCTCAATAATGTCATGTGCATCAAACATTCAGAAGAATACAGACATGTTTATACTATAAAGCTTCCACATGACCCTTAGCAAATCTTTTGTTTTGAATTGGTATATTGATCATTCAGAGCCGCGGTGTTCGATAGTTTGGTAGTAAACACCAAGCCAAGGTACTTGTACTTATTCACAGTCTCGATCTCAATATTGCCTAGAAATCCTTTATCCCCACGTCCAAGACACCCAGCACGTCGAAACACCATTATCTTTGTTTTTCTTAAAATAGTGCACAAGCCAAACATTCCTGAACTTTGAGCCGTGTTATCAATTTGGCATTGTAAGCCTACGGGTGTGGTTGACAATATAGCGATATCGTCAGCAAATATGCGACTCTCCATCGCTAAATGAGTCGGTTGCGCAGTCGAGTCATTTTGAGCAAACCACCCGCAAAGAAGGGGGGTTGTAGTGGTCGACTTCGAGAGTTTTTTTTTGCTTCTCTAGTCCTTTCTTCATATTATGAGTAAGTTTCGTGTTTGAAATCAACATGTAAGAGTATGCTTTATGATGTTTTTTGGGTGTGATGGTAAATCATTCACAAGAAAACGTCCGCGAACCGATCGTCAACATCAAGCATTTTCTCAAAGTTTCATAGCCACCACTGCAACAGATCGACGGGGGAATACCCTAGGCTGCCAACCAAAGCCAAAAGCCACTGCTTCATCTCTGTGGCAAATTGCATGAGTCTAGAATAAGGGTTGCCATGGAAAAAGGGGGAATAATGTTTGTCGGGCCTAAACTTAAAACGCGTCTTTCTCAAAAAGCGTATTTTTAGGGTGTCGATCTTCAAAGTCATGTGAAATCGTGTAGGGTAGTCATATGCTCATGACTATTACACCATTGAGAAGCTTGTTGTGTGCTCTTTTTGAAAACATTCAGATATCAAAATGTTCAAAATGCAACGAGTGACTCATTTTGTGGTGGAGGGTCACATATGGCACTGAATATGCACTAATTCCCAAGGTGTAGACCACTTCTCATTGATTTTGTTGATTTAATTCAACAGGTAATTGCTTCTCATTTCAGCGCATTTAAATAAATCTTACGCTTCGGTTCTTTATTAGCATACACACAAAACAGCCTTTGATGCGTTCTCGTCACACGTGTGTGAGAACTGCGTCGCAAATGTTGCTTCATGTCGACACACCGCTCAGTGCCCAAGTAGGCCTATTTGCATGTGCAAACATACGAATCTGAAAAGAAGAGTAGAAGACAAGCAACCGACTGTTTCTTTCATGAGCAAGTCTGGCCGTTTGGGGGTTGTACTGCCGCCGAAGCGGGCAATCACCGCTACAGGATGGAGAGGCAGCGGGTTGGCAGGGGCGTGCAGCGATGCTCTGTATTTCTTTACGGCAAGCTTTCGAAGCTGAGGCTTCTTCATCAGGCCAAAGTAACAAGGCTGGCTGTGGAAAAGAAATATATACTGTGACAAGGGCCGGTGAAACACGTGCAGGGCGGCGAGGTAGTGAGGAGAGTTCAGTGAAGGAAACCAAAAGGAGTGCTTTGCACCAACATCACGGGGCGGGAGCGGCCTCAACAGGGTAAGCACTAAAAAGGCGTGCGGGGACAGCTTCATCGATAGTGACTCAGGAGTCCCATGTCCCTATTGAGGCCATCCTCGTGGGTGTGGAATTTGGACATGAGTTTGAGCTCAGCCACTCTGCGTCGCTGTAGGTCAGTCAGTCCACCTCTTAGCACACTGACGAGCATGTCAGAGGTGGTGTGGCTCGGGAGGTTGAAGTGCTCGGCCACAGGCAGGGGGGAACCGTTCCTGATGGTAGCGCGATGGCTGTTCATGCGCTGTCGGAGCTGTTGGCTGGTTTCTCCGACATACCATGCGTCGCTGCACCCTCTGCGGCAACGGATGAGGTAGACCACGTGGCTGGAGGAGCAAGAGTACTGGCCCCTTACTCGGTGTGTCACGTGGTCCCTGACTATGGTGGTATCGGTGCAGATGATGGCACAGGTAGAACACCTGGCAGTCTTGCAGGGTTGTACGGCATCTACCGCGGAGTCAGGGAGCCGGCTGCGGACTATCCTGCTTCTCAGGTTGGGAGGTTGTCGGAAGGCCACCATGGGTGGCTCAGGGAGTACCTCCGAGAGGTACTGGTCGTGGCAGATGAGGTTTTGGAGGTGCCCGAGTTCCCGTTGTAGCTTCTCCGCGCCAGTAAAGTACTGCGTGACGAAAGGGACTCGGCTGGCCTCAGTGTCCCTTCTCCGACGGGTTAGCAGGTCTGTACGCTCCATGGAGATCGCCCTGCGGAACTGTCTGCGGATGGACTCCCTGCGGTAACCGCTACGGAGGAGTGTGGCTTCCAGATCCTGTAGGTGGGCGTCTCGATCCATAGGGTCTGAGCAGATCCGATGGATCCGCAGGGCCTGTCCATAGGGGATGGCATCTTTGGTGTGTCTCGGATGGAAGCTGGCAGAGTGGAGCATTTGTCCGGTATCCGTTGCTTTGCGATATAGGGAGGTGACGAGATCGTCTCCCCTTATCGAAACTCGTGTGTCCAGGAAAGTGACCGACTGAGAAGAGTGGTTCATCTCAAGTCGGATGGTCGGAAAGAAGGAGTTGATGGAGCATTGGAAGTCCTCAAGGGCCTTCTCCCCATGGTGCCAGATGATGAAAATATCATCTATGTACCGAACGTACAAGCTGGGTTTGAGGGTTTGTGTTGCGAGGAAGTCTTCTTTTCCACAGCCAGCCTTGTTACTTTGGCCTGATGAAGAAGCCTCAGCTTCGAAAGCTTGCCGTAAAGAAATACAGAGCATCGCTGCACGCCCCTGCCAACCCGCTGCCTCTCCATCCTGTAGCGGTGATTGCCCGCTTCGGCGGCAGTACAACCCCCAAACGGCCCTCTTCAGGGCCAGACTTGCTCATGAAAGAAACAGTCGGTTGCTTGTCTTCTACTCTTCTTTTCAGTAACTGTACACCCGACCCCGGCACTTAGATATATCCACTGTAGGCAAACATACGAATGAAATGGTGCTGCAAGAATCGACCCGGGGGTTTGGGGATACAGAGTCATCCATGCACACGTTCCCCCTGGGGGTTGGGGGTCAGAATAGACCCACTGCGTCTCCCTACGCGTAAAACTCCGTCCGTCCGTCCGTCCGTTCGTCCGTCCGTCCGTTCATGCGCGAGTTGTCCCTCGTCAAGAAAACGCTTTTGTCACTATGGCGCCCACATTGCGCAGGGAATCCGACACAGCCAGACACGAGACCATTGATACGTGGTCAAACAAAGAGGTGAAGGGCCGGTGTAGACTATAATTCTTGACCAACAAGAGGAGGGTGACCAATGAAGTCTGGCGGTACTTCGTAGTCTAGGTCTGACTAGGCCCGAAGAAGGAGCTTGGTTCCGAAAGCTTGCCTTGACTACGAAGTACCGCCAGACTTTTTTGGTCACACTCCTCTTTTTGTTCATTGACACGTGGGACACGGTGAAGTTTCTCAATCGGCGGCTAGCTTGTGTCGCTACTATTGTGTTGCACGCGCACAAAACTGACAAACAGGTCTCAGTTCTTGGTTTCTTGGTTTATTCTGTATGCCTCTTTTTTCAACTGTCCTTGTCACTGTCCCACGTTCCTTTCTTCATTACGTCATCGTCACTAGAAACTGTTTGTCTCGGTCCAGTCTGATTTGTGCAAGGATACAACATTCCTCCTCAACTTCAAACAGAACTGTAATATCGCATGCACGTCGGATACAGATATTCAAACTCAAACAAACTTTTACAAATTCAGTCCATTAGTTAAAAGGAAAGTATTGGTTTTCTTAACAGTCATAACAATACTAATGCGGAGTGTGTCAAAAGACAATAATGTGGACGGGAGCATGTTTAATCTTCTTGCGGAGTGTGTCAAAAGACTGGACTAATGCGGACGGGAGCATGTTTAATCTTCTTCCTCTTCTTCCTCCGGATGTAGCAATGCACCTTGAATGGGCTTGAAATGGGATGAATTGCGCACAATGATGCTCTTGCCTCGCTGAGCTGTGACCATGCTGTTTTCTTTTGAGTCACAACATACGGACGTGAGGAATAGGGACTGGTCAGTGCATTCTTGCGCTGTTGCTTCACGAGCACACGATCGCCGGGTTTGAAGCTTGACGCTTGCGTCTTGCGCTTGGCATCAGCGTATTCCGTCATTTTCTGCTTGGACACGGAGTCGTTGTAGACAATACGCGTGTGTACAGGGACAGGGAGTGGCGTAGCTGAGACAGGGGCACTCGGCAATCCGATGTTCATCTTGCGTCCAGTTAGCGCCTCAAATGGGGGCACGTTGGTAGCGCTGTGCGGGGTTGCACGGTAGTGACGTAGAACGTAGGAAGTTCTTTCTTCGAGTTCTTGTTCTCGGCGGTCGATGCAGTGATATTCCTTTTTACTGTAGCCATGAACTTCTCGACTTCACCATTGGCCTCGGGCCATACTGGGGTTATCTTCATGCGATGAAAACCGAACCGGTCAGCGAAATCTTGACCGTTAAATGGAGGACCATTGTCAGTTTTCACTGTCTTGGGGACACCTTGACGGGAAAATATTTCTTCCAGCTTGGGTGTGACACATCTTGCGGATGCTGAGGACACAATTTCCACCTCAGGGAAACGGCTGTATTCATCAATACGCACCATCAGATAGTCGCCTGTGGGAAAGGGACCAGCAAAATCAACTGCCAGTTCACTCCAGGGTTCTGTCGGGAGTTGAGTAGGGTTCAGGGGTTCACGGGTTTTGGGTCCGGGGTATGATGCTTGGCAGGGAATACAAAATTTTACAGCCGCCTCGACCATTCTGTCGATTCTTGGAAACCAAACCTTTTCGCGTAAACACTGCTTGGTCTTCACAATGCCTTGATGGACCTGGTGCGAAATTTCAACAACACGCTGTTGAAGACTGGAAGGGATGACAAGTCGATGGTTACGCAGAACAAGACCATCAGGTACTGAGATTTTCTCCTTGAACTGGGCGTAGTTCGCTAGCTCTTTGTCATGCCACTTGCTAGTTTGGACTGCAGCCATCACTTTCTGTAGTGTGTCGTCATGTTACGTTGCATCGCGGACTTCTTCTTGTGTCATCGCCTTGGGCACAGAATTTCTTGTGACGTAGCTGACGTAACGCTCGGCAACGTTGTCACCGGCGGGGATAGACTGGGGATGTCTGCTAATGTAGTCCGCAGGGTTCAGGTCGTCTCGGCCTGGGTCATACGTCAGGGTCATCTCGTACGGCATCAAACGTAGACGCCATCGTTCAACACGTGCTGTAGCCGGCTTCTGGCTTGTCACTATGCCAAGGAGAGGCTTGTGATCTGTAGCAACACAGAAAGGTGCGCCGTACAAGTACAGATGAAAATGTTCAACGCCATACACGACGGCCAACATCTCTCTTTCCGTCTGCGAGTATCGCTGTTCGGTCGGGGTCAATGCGCGGCTTGAGTAGCAAATGATCTTGCCGTTCTGGGTCAGGATCGCTCCAAGTCCGACGGGACTGGCGTCCACCAGTACTGTTGTGTGCAGCTTGGGGTGGAAGTACGCCATGACGGGGGTCTTCGTCAGGGACTTTTGATCTTCTCAAACGCCTCTTGTTCCTTTGTGGACCAGTTCCAGGTTACGTCGGCACGAGTCAATCGACGCAGGGGGTCTGTGATCTTTGCATAGTTGGGAATGAACCTGGAAACGTATTGGGTCATGCCAAGAAATGAACGGACCTCGCTTACATTCTTGGGCGGAGCAGTAGATGTGATCGTCTTGATCTTCTCAGGGTCTGCTGACACTCCATGCGCTCCAAACACATGGCCAAAGAATGTGAGCTCGTTGACAGAGAAGACACACTTTTCCTTATTTAGCTCAGCGCCATTTTCTTGCAATTTTTTCAGCGTCGCTCGGAGGCTGGCATCGTGTTCCTTCTGCGTTTTCCATGCACGATGACATCATCGGACAGGTTATTTGCGCTAGGGATGTCACTCAGCAGCTCGGCAATTGCACTCTGGAAAATCTCAGACGCAGCATTCACACCAAACAAAAGTCTCTTGCATCGTCGGAGTCCAACATGGGCTGTGAAGGTCGTGATGTACCTGCTCTGCTCATCTAGCTCAAGCTGATGATACGCATTCGTCATATCAAGTTTGCTGAAAACTGTAAAACCGTTGAGGTCAGCAATCAGGTCATCCAAAGTCGGCATGGGGTGTTTCTCGCGCTTGATCGCCTTGTTGGCTTCACGCATATCAATGCAAATGCGAACACCGTTGTTTCGTTTTGCGACGCAAACGACAGGGGAAATCCATGGTGTAGGGCAAGTGACTTTTTCAATCACATCAAGTTTCTCTAGACGCTCCAACTCGTTTTGACAAGGGCAAAGTAATCCCTATCTTTTCATACCAGTTTGATTGACCTTGCTTCAAGGTCAAGGTCACATGAGCTCTTTAAAGTTGGATTGTATACATATTTTGAAGTGACCTTGACCCTAAACTATGGAAGATAACTCTTCCAAACTTCATAACATTGTAGTACACATGCTATACTTTCATACTAGGTCACCTGTGTTGTCCGTCCGGGCGTCCGGGCGTCCGTCCGGGCAGACCGGGCGTCCAGGCGTCCTGTATACGTAAAAAAAACTTTAACGTTGGATTTTTCTCGGAGACTATTAAGTCTATCAACATCCAATTTGGCATGATGGTGTAGGATGACAAGCCGTACAAAAACATACATAGTGACGTGACCTTGTTTCAAGGTCAAGGTCACAGGACCTCTTCAAAGTTGGATTGTATACATATTTTGAAGTGGCCTTGACCCTGAACTATGGAAGATAACTGTTTCAAACTTAATAATTATGTGGGGCACATATTATACTTTCATCATGAGACACATTTGGTCACATATCATCAAGGTCAAGGTCTATTTGACCCTCATGAAATGTGACCAAAACGGGGTAGTGAACCACTAAAAGTGACCATATCTCATGATAGAAAGTGCCAATAAGCACCATTGTGCTTCCTATGTCTTGAATTAGCAGCTTTGTGTTGCATGACCTTGGATGACCATGACCTTGAAGCAAGGTCACATGTTTTTGGTATGAAAAATGTGTAAAGCATTTCTTAGTGTATGATGTCATTGCTAGGTTTAGTTGTTTGACCTTGAAGGTCACCTGAAGGTCAATGTCATGTAAAGGTCAAGGTCAAGCATGTGAGTTGTATAGGCTTTGCTCTTCTTGTTACAGAAATCATTTAGATGTGAAAACGTGTTTCCATTTCAACACAAATATTTTATGTTATCGAATAAACGCTTGTTTATTGCCCCTGTGTGTGTGTGTGTGTGTGTGTGTGTGCGTGTGTGTGTGCGCGCGCGCGCGCGCGTGTGTGTATGCGTTTGAGGAAAGAGAATTTCAGTTGGTGCTATAAAAAAAACTATAATGCACCATTACCTTTATTATTTATTCACTATAAGAACACACAGCTTCTTTCTCCTATTTTTGTGAAAATGCTTTAAGTCCTTAAGCATAAAATCTTCGATTTCCTACACTCGACTCAGTCCTAGACTCCACACGTAACTATACTTTAACGACTGTGCATTAGATAACGTGGAGCATCTAAACACCACTCGAAAGTTGTGGTAGCCCTACACTGCGACCCATCAATTCAAACGTTTTCAATGAGTCCATGCCAACACAGCGTATGCCTCTGCACCGTACATCTTACTGACTCCAAGTCTCGCTGTGCATGTCACTGGTTTTCTGCTGCTGTCGCACTGCTGTCACGCAGAACAGGGGAGGTCAGGCAAAGCAGAAGAGAGAAAAACATTTGTCAGTGATGTTTTCGTTACCGCATTCCTTTCAGAGACTGCCACGGTCCTGATAAGAACGTGTCGGGGCCTGCAAGTGGTTTGACCTCTTTCTCTTCTCTGAAAATCAGACGCTGCTGTCTCAGCGGGGAATGAACTTTCTTGCGGGATTTAAAAAATCTGCCCTTGAGCTCTTTTTGGCTTGAGGATTGAAAGAAACGTTTTGGCCAAAACCTGTCAGTCTGTGATATCCTCAAATCTGACCGGGTATGTGAATGGACTACGAAAAAGCCATTTGAAAAATGACGAATACTTTTGCGTCGCTGCTTCTTGGTAACTCACAGCGAGACAGGGGCGGACTTTTTTTCCAGAGGAAATAGAAACCAGCTGAGTCTTTGGGAGATAATACCTGTCTTCAAGATAGATCACAACGAGCAAATTTTCGAAGCTAACGAATGCCATGTGTTGACCTGAGAGGTGTCGTTCTCGTAGGAGCTACTTTAAATTAAGCTTGATTTAACCTCGAATGCTGTGCTGAGCGTCAATGGCATGTACGCTACGCGGCCATTGCTCAAGAATATTTTAAAAAATCACTTTCCGATGCTTTTCGGAAAGACGAATGAACAGACGACACTGATGCACTTGGAGTTTGTCGGCGTCTGGAGCTGCCTGCGCCAGTGCTTGTTAGGAAACTCGGGTTTTCATCCCAGACGCTGTGTGACAAAAATCTCAGGTATCTGCAGCCGAATCCCACAGGAATTTGTTTTTAGCGGAGAACTGACGACAGGAACGAAGTCTACAAGAAGAAGTTTTAAAATTCTCCTGAGTACCAGAGTGACTTCGAGGCACACGACTCCAGCTCCAGAGCTTTCCTCCGACAGAGAAATGTCTGGAAACGCAGAGCACTGCAGACTGAGGCAGAGCGACAGGTTTTGCTTGATTCTTTCCGTGTTTGCTTGCTTGCTTGCTCGCTCGCTCGCTTGCTTGCTCACTTTCTTGCTCGCTTGCTTGCTTGCTTGCGTGCTTGCCTGCTTGCTTACTTGCTTGTTGTTAAATCGTTCGCAATCTACATGAAATTAGCAAAGGCTTAAGTCGATAAGCCCTAGAATTAACACTACCTGTATGATCTGCTGCGGAGTCTGATTTGCAGGTGAAATGTGACTAATCATAGTTGGATAAAATGTGAATGCAAACATTTTAGGTATATTCATGTGACTGTATGATGCATCCTTTTAAAAACAGGATTGGAGTTTGTTGATGTTACCTGTATAATATTCGACCAGTTGTTTAAATAGTATGAGGTTTTAGCTTTTAAAATGTCCACTCCCCTCACTTGAGCGTTTATGATGTGTTCATTTTCATTTGACAGGGTCAAAACTATTAGATCAATACAGTTAGAATATAGTGCTGTATATTGCTTTACACCTACTATTTGAATCATTGTATATGATAAACCGCCACACCCGCTACACAGGAGTATGGATAAAGACAATACACTGTCCAGAGTAAGAAAGCAGAAAATAGCGGGCTTTGCCCGCTACCCTGGTAGCCACCCCCTTCCTTCCCACTCGGTTGAGATTTTCCCCTTCTCTTCTTCTCTTCTTCCTCCTCCTCCTCCTCTTCCCAACCCAACCCAATGGCCCTTTCCTCACTCCTTCCTCTCCTCCCAAACCAAACTCTTATCAGTGGGAACGTGCTTTAAGTGCAGAGATGAGCAGAGGTTATCTTTATTAAGAGCATGCCTATCTCTTCCCCTCAGCAACCCCCTGTGGGTTCGGGCTAAGAATTGACCCACCGCGTCTCCCTACATGATTCGTAAGAGGCGAATAACTAGGGACGCCGTGACTTGATTTGCGCTAACGCTAAACTGTTCTAGTGATTTTCGTGCTCAATGGCCTTACATTCCCTACAAAGGACGATAGACCGTAAAATTCCATTCACCCATCATCGTCTTTCCCTCAGCATTCTCATGTCTACCACGCGTGACCACTTCTGGGGGAAAACTCTTCTCAAGCTAGGGCCGGGATGGCCTAACGCTGGCTAATGCAATTTTTTAAAAACTTTAAAATCTGGCCCATGATGACGCTACCACAAAAGTAGATAGCCTATAACTTTCTTATGGCACCTAGATTATGTGTGCCAAGTTTGAATCCAGCAGTTTAAGTGGTACGAGAATGCATGCATGCAAACATACAACAAATCAACAAACATGAACACACACAAACACACACAAACACAAACACACACACACACACACACACACACACACACACACACACACATACACACACACACACCACTGAGTTTTTTTAGTTGTATAGATGTATTAATTCTCCTCATTAACCATTCATATTTTACTGGCGTTTATGTTTGTCTGCAACCTCGGGTGTGGATGCTGAAGCAATCGCAATGTTTTTTTGTTTGTTGGCATCCGTCAGTCTCGTGAGACCATGGAGTCTGCGCCAGGTTTGGTCAGTCCGGGGTTGAGCGGCAGCGTACTCTGTGGCTGTAGAGACCGATCCTTGATAGTGCTCTGTTGCATTTGTCACAAGTGAAGTCCCAAGTGAAGTCCTGTCGTGGTTCTGTAGATGCCGACACTATCCTCTGTTGTCTGCGTTCTCTCTTCTCCTCCCACTGCTCCTGTCTCCTCTTCTCGCTGGCCTGGATGCCAGTCTTCAAGACGTGTCTCCAGCTGCTGCGGTCAGCGGCCAACGTTTCCCAGCCTGCTGGGTTGATGCCTCCTGCCGTCATGTCGCGTTTACAGACGTCCTTGTAGCGGAGGAGAGGCCTTCCTGCAGGTCTGGATCCCGTGGTGAGCTCGCAGTACAGCACATCTTTGGGTCTTCTTACCTAAATGATTGGTTCAAACTTCTCTTTGTGACATGGGGTGCTCATCTCAACGCCAATCTATACACAGTTTCACTTAATTATCCCGGCTAGAAAGGAGCAGGGACATTGAAGCAGGCATTTACATTACCGCGAGTGAATGCAGTCGGGACTTCCGAGTTGCTTGCACTGAGTACTCAACACTTACGAGATTCTATTCTGTATCTTGCGATATCAGAAATTGGAAGTACAAATATGCGTCCAGACACCTCCCACGTTCTGAACGTCATATGTTGGCATGACAGGGGCCATAGACGACCCGTCCTTCTTCGGCAAGACAAGTTGTGGGCGAACCAGATTTAAATAGGCTGATCAATGAGACTCCGTAAGCACACGTATGAATGACTAAACAAGTGGAGCCTCTACGTGCATTTCAGCATTTATCTAACCCGACGTCTCCAGTTCAAGCAAAAACCATCGAGTCTGACGAAAAACCTGGCCAGCCCCGAATCGATTTCTTGCGATAAGTAAGCACAACTATTCTTTCCGCCGCACTGCTTTTTGTCGAGAAAACAACTTTTTCTCTCTCTCTGGTCGTGACTTTTACGCCTGTGCTCAGGAACGTCCTTCATCTATTATTTCAGGACGGACTGATGAATGCGTCCGTACATACCAAAAAAGGTTTTTCCGTTGTACAGCGTCCGATATCGCCAAAACCTTTTGATCAAACAGTGGAATCGCACGCCCGAGCTAGCAATGTCGCTCGTAGCAAAAAGGGAGTATAATCACAGTGCACAAACCAGTTTCAGATAGCCTCATGTTAGGTAGATTGCAGAACAATGCTGTATAGAGAGCTCTGACTTCCTGGTGAGAGAGAGAGAGAAAGAGAGAGAGAGAGAGAGAGAGAGAGAGAGAGAGAGAGAGAGAGAGAGAGAGAGACTTGACTGACTGATTTATTGCATATAGGCCGACCGCCCTTTACAATGTAACATACGATGTCACAAAATGAACAAATCCTTACATACAATCAATGACAGTTTTCCTCTCGTTGTTTTAAAGCATAATAGATGTACATAGCCACATTTCTTGTCGTTATCATATCTGAAGTGGACATGAGTTGTATGAAATCCGTTCCGGCTTCTAAATGACGTTTGATGTACTTCTTCCTTAAGTCTTTTAAATGGATGCAGTCCACCAAAGAATGCTCTTCGTCTTCATTTTCATTACAAAACGGGCATTTTGATTTATCTCTCCATCTTTTTCATAATTTTACCACATTTTCTACAGATGTCAAAAGTCTGCAACCCTTTCTCTCTCATGTCTGCCCCTCTCTCCTCTCTCTCGGGTTTTTCATAATTCTACCACATTTGATAGAATCCACATTTTCTATGCAACGTTAACACGAAAAGGGGAAAGAGAAATTGGGGGATGGTTACTAAGAGAAGACTCCAAGGGTAAGGGATCAATTCTAGCCAACAATCTTTCAAGATTTCTGCTAAGCAGTCTTTCCCAAAATAAGAGGCCTTGACCCAGTTTCTAGGTCGCGGGAACCCATCTCTAGGCCATGACTGTCTTTTCTCCCACGCAACCAAACTGTCTCAGCATAACATTCCGGTAACGTTACTGGAGACGGAATGTCCTCATTCCGAAAGAACTATGGAAGAATAGGGAGGCTGCACAATTCTTTGCACCTGTACCTTGCTGCACCAGTATAGAGTAAGAATGTACAAGGTTGCAGTCTTCTGTGTGTGGCCGCGTTTGAAAACACCAAGCCGTCCAAATCCATCTTCTGTGCATCAATAGCACCAGTGAAATAAGCCACTTACCAAACTATAACACATATGCCTGCGTCTATGTATGTCTGTCCATATGTTTGCCCATCTAAAAGGACAAGCTCATGCCTCTTGAAAATATCTACTTCAGTACTCTCTCCCTACGTTTTGTCGCTTTTGCCTGGTTGCTTTTGCACATAATTGTTCTCCTCTTTCTATTCAAGTAATCGTTCCCACGGTCATTATCGTGACAATTAGGGAAAACGCAAAGGAGTGCTGTTCACTCTGACCAGCGGGGCAGCGTTTATTGAATGATTTGACGCACGATTTGTTGTAAACATGTGCGAACAAGTGTCATCACTAAGGATTACCATTATCCTCATTTCACAACTTGGGCTCGGGACAGAACGCAGCCTTGCTTGCTTTAGTGTAGCCTAGGTGGAGGACTAGTGACGAAGGCATTGCGTAGGCAAGGACAATCATTTCGCAACTGCAGCAAACTGTGCTCAAAAAAGCAGCTTTGGTTTAAGGTCATGAACATTGGTGAAGGAGCATGCCTAGGCACGCAGCTCACGCTATGGGAAAGTACAATGCAATGCAATGAATACAATACAATACAGAACAATACAATACAATACAATGCAACACAATACAATACCGTGCAATACATGTATACACAACACGCTACGATACAATGCAATGCAAAACATACGACACGCTAGAATACAACACAAATACAGTATAATGCAACGCGACACGATGCAATAAAATACAGTACAATACAATTATGTTTTATTAATCTGTAATGGGAAAATGTCATGCTGATCGTGAAAAACACAAAACAACACACTGCGGAATATCATTTTTAGATACCAGCTGACCTAACATTTATTGTTTGTATTATTTAAAACTGCCGGTGTTAAGGAGTTACGAAATCGTGCTGTTGTTGTTTTTGAAAGTAAAACTCTTTTGCTCCGTCTGTTTATCCTGTTGTCTAACTCACGGTGTTGTCGGTGGGAGGGATCCATTAGAATCACTTGGGCTTTGTTAAGCGTATTATCTCTGTTTATCACTTCCAAGTTGTGTACTGATTTTCCCACGCTGCGGGTGGCTTTACGAAAGCTCCTGTCTGTCCGTCCCTTGTCCTGCTTGGAGACGTTTCCACCCCAACAGACTCATCCCACTAGAGTTACACTGGAGGTCACATCACTGAAGAACGAATAACTTGTCATAAAAGGTCACACCTATGATGGTTATTCACTGCGACATGTCGACTCATCTTCAACACCAATCTTCCCGATAATGAAGAAATCACTATCCGGTTACCTTACCTTGGAAAGCATTGCCAAGAGGGCGACCGCAAGTCGCAACAACAAACAATTTCGGTTGAGTTGCCGACAAATAGAGCAGTTCTCTATTTTTCTTGCTCCTAGCCGTCGACTTTGAGCCTGGGAGCAAGTCAGAACCAACAAAAGCAAACAATAAAACAAAGGAAAACTGGGTGAGCGACTGCCCGAAAAAAACCTTGATAAATTCAACCTCTAAAAACAGGGCAATGGTCAATTTAGGGCGGCTGTCGACAATATTGATGTAATATCAGACGTTTCCATTCAGAGTCCACTGTTATTCTATTGTTGAACGCTTGATATGCCAAATATGTTAGTGCCTCAACTCTTCCAACTGCTCCGACATGTTAGAATATCTTTCGAGCCAATTCTCCACCTTTATATCATTGGTCGCTAACCGTTTTCCAAAGAACAAAGAAAGGTGAACTGGTGTGCAGGAAGACCCTTTCATCGAAGGAATATGATAAAAATGACACCGATCGATATAAGAGAAAACATTCCGCTGTAGGTAGACCCATCTTAAATCGCAATGCGAGTCCGAGCACACGCTTGCTGTGAGAATACAGACACGCCAACGTAACTTGGGCAAAACATTTCAGTTGCTATGAAGGCAGATGCCACAGATACCACGTTAACTGTTGATGTCGGCCTCATTCACCTATCTTTTGGTTCTCTCTCTGTCTCTGTCTCTCTGTCTCTTTCTACCTATCTCTATTTCCCTCTCTGTCTCACTGCTCCTGTCTCCCTCTCTGTCTCTGTCTCTCTATCTTCCTCTATCTCCTCTTTGTCTCTGTCTCTCTCTGTCTCTCTCTGTCTCTGTCTGTCTGTCTGTCTGTCTGTCTGTCTGTCTGTCTGTCTGTCTGTCTGTCTGTCTGTCTGTCTCTCTCTCTCTCTCTCTCTCTCTCTCTCTCTCCCTCATAGCGTATAAACTCTGAAATAACTCAGTCTGAAATATCTGATGCAG
>JAWQFJ010009767.1:0-12500 GCA_034096865.1 Theodoxus fluviatilis | reverse complement strand
CAACTCTCTCATCAATTTGGTTGTCTGATTTCCGTTTTTTCAATCCAAAAAACCTCCATATGGCTGATTTGCCCCTCTCGTTCTTCACCACCGTGAAAGAATCGTCCGCCATGGATTTTTTGTGACCTATGACAGTTATGTCCGGTATTACCGGTAAGTACCGCCAGCTCTAGATGAGATGTAACCAGGCAACGACCCTGCAGAGAGGCCTGGCGCACCATCCAGAAGATGCCACGATGTTCCAGTATATTCCAGCACCTTTACAACAAACATTTCTATACGTTCTCTGGTTGTTGATATCTCCCCTACCCCACCCCTTTCCCCACCTCAACTAGAATAGGGTCAGATCATTTACATCGACACCAGGGTTCATTAACGTTTAACCTCAAAGACATTACGAATCGCTGCCAAAGTTCTTAGGCTCTCAAAGTCTACAGATGCATTTATGGCAAAAGCTGTAGGAAGGACTGCCGACAGTGCATACGGCCTGAGTCGCTCGATGCCCCCAATCCCACCCACCCCCCCACCCCCCGCAAGGGCTGGAATCTCTCGCTGCTTGGAATTCTGGGCCTGCTCAGGTAGTTAGGCCAGGGGCAGCCCTACGGAGCCAAGAAGGCTACCAGTGGGCATTGAGACAGTCAGATTTTCCCGATGTAACCGATTCTGGCTGTAATCCAGGCTGCGTGTTCGTGGTACGTGCACACTCCGAAAGGTTTTCGCACATTCGTACGTTAACGCGGAAGCACAGTATGATAAATAAAGCAAGACAAATGTACAGAACAGTTACCCAGTAACGCTTCCTCCTAAATTTACTGTCAACACAAAAAGACATTTTTCAAAGAGTGGGTAATGCGAGCAATCAATTACTAAAATGTTACTACTATACTGGTTTGGCATAAACGCCCGGATCCAATGGTCTTTCCATGCTGCACGCAGAAAGTACTCACTGTTAACCAGGGCAGAAGAGAGGTCGGAGGCGGCGCAGGAGTGGGGAAGACAGACGTGCCACTCCATACCACTGTTCCCACTCAGTGGAATCTGCAGTCACAGAAAGGCAGAATGAATTACCATCCTCCTGCAATGGTTATGAGCTTGCCCAACAGCACGAGCAAAAACCCTTGCAGCATTGATGTTTAGAGCAATTTCTCTTGAAAAGTGTCAGTGAGTGACAGACTCAAAGTGTCAGTGAGTGACAGACTCAAAGTGTCAGTGAGTGACAGACTCAATTGTTTAGTTATCCAGTGGCCCCGTGCAGACTTGGTTTAAGACATCGCGAGACAATATTCGTTGCAATTATATGTTCTACTTAACTCTCTCTCTTTGTCTCTCTCTGTCTCTCTGTCTCTGTCTCTGTCTGTCTGTCTGTCTGTCTGTCTGTCTGTCTGTCTGTCTGTCTGTCTGTCTGTCTGTCTGTCTGTCTGTCTGTCTGTCTGTCTGTCTGTCTGTCTCTCTCTCTCTCTCTTTCTCTCTCTCTCTCCACGCGAGTACATGTGTATACATGTAAATGCACGTTGCTGTGCAAGGCGGCCGCGCTTCTTACCCTGGGGATGGGTAAGAGGGGGGTGCTGAGGGACACGATGATATAGTTTCCCTTGATGACGATCTCTCCCTGCTTGAACTCCACATTCAGGCACTCGTCGTAGTTTCCCCAGAGCCTGATGTTGCCCGCCCTGATTCCTGGCTCGGGCTTGCCTCCAGCATCGAACACTGCCACGGGAAGGTGGAGGAAGACAAGGGCGATGACAAGGATCACATTAGCGATGACGAATTCGGGGCATCAGACACTGTTTGACGGAGAGGACTACTGCGACCCTGGTGCTATCCTTGGTCCTACCAAAGCTAAACTATTATAACAGTCTTCTTACTGGAGCGAATCAGTATCAGATATGACAATTCCAGCGGCTCCAAAACAATTCCGCACGACTAGTGAAGCGCCCCCCTAGGTGTGCAAGCGTCTCGCCGGTTCTGGAGTCCCTTCACTGGCTGCCCATCAAAGATCGCATCCAGCACAAGTGTTTGTGCCATGTGCGCAAGTGTGTTTCAGGTGCTGCTCCACAGTATCTTTCCGATCTTGTACAAGACTATAAACCGTCGAGAGTTCTTCGATCATCAGGGAGACTTCTTCTCTGTGCTCCCTCGAAACACCTAAAGGGATTCGGAGAGAGAGCCTTCTCATACAATGGTCCAAGATTCTAGAATGCGGCCCCAGAGGAATTGAGGAGGTCAGAGAACCTGGTCAGCTTCCGGAAAAAACTTAAGACCTTTTTGTTTAAGACAAATTGTGAACGCTTTGAGCATGCCTCGGCGTGAGAATAGCGCATTATAAAAGCTAATACATACATACATACGATGACGTTGATGACAGTGGTGACGACATTGACGGAGATGACATTGATGACGGTTTTTATGATGACATAGTTGGAAGGCGATGATGATATTGGTGGTAATCAAGATGATGGTGTTTGTAGTGGTGGTGGCGACGGTGATGGTTGAGTTGATGCTGTGTTGTTGTTGGTGTTGGTGGTGTTGTTGTTGTTGGTTGTGGTGGTGGTGGTTGTGGTGGTGGTATTGGTGGTGGTGGTGGTGGTGGTGGTTGTGGTGGTGGTATTGGTGGTGGTGGTGGTGGTGGTGGTGGTGGTGGTGGTGGTGGTGGTGGTGGTGGTGGTGATGGAGGTGATGACAGTGATGATGATGTTGTGACGGTGGTTGCAACGGTGGTGGCGATGATGGAGTGGTATTGACGACGATGCTAATGACGGAGATAATGGTGCTTGTCCTGGTGTTGTGATGGTGGTGGCGGTGTTGATGATGGTCGTGGTGATAGTGGTGGAGGTGGTAGCGGTGCTGATAGTGTAGTAATGGCACGGAGGGGAGGGGGGAGAGGGGAGGGGAGACTGTCCTGAAAAAAGCAAAAGGCAAATAAAGCTGCAATTTTCTTAATGATATTTGAGAAAATGTGTAGATTAGGAAGAGCAGCTATTACAGTCTTTAAAAAGTGTAGAATTCCAATGCAAATCAAACAATGTAAGAAATAGACAGGAAATCCTCTGATGAAAATAGAAGATTAAGCATGTGCTACACACCGAAAAATCAATCACAAATCTTCGCTAGAATTACAAGCAAAAGCACAGATTCTGCCTTTCGACAAATCTGGGCAGGAGGCCACGTCAACTGTCTTACTTTTGACTGCCCAGTCGGACCTGTTGAAGAGTGCGGTCAGGAATAACTTGGTGTGGTTGACGCAGAGCCGCAGGTCTGTGGAGTTGTCTCCCTTCAGAGCGCTCTCCAAGAGATTGGCAAGTATCTTGGTCACGTCCAGGCGGCTGACCATGCCCTCTACCAAGGAGGAGAAGAAGCCGAGGTGGAGCTGCTGGGTCAGGTCCGCCACGAGAGGACGCAGGAAGGCTGGAAGTCCCGAGGATGACGCCTCGTCTTCTACGGCATTCACACTCCCGCCATTCACACTCCCGCCATTCACACTCCCGCCATTCTCACTTCCGCCATTCACACTCCCGCCAATCACACTCCCGCCATTCTCACTTCCGCCATTCACACTCCCGCCATTCACACTCCCGCCATTCCCTGGCTCCAGCTGTGTTGGGACTCGATTCCGGCCGACGCCCTCTGTTCTGGAAAGGGAAGGATCCACGAGGAGTGCGGCGGTCGTCCTCTCTGGCGCTGCGGGGTTTCCCGGAGAGAAATCTCTCCCCAGTTTGCTGATGGAGTGTGCCGCTATCTGGTTTTCCTGCCATTCGATTCCACTGCCGCCTTCTTCATGCCTAGATCTGTCAGTGGCATTTTCATGCTGCCCAGTCGCCGAGCTCTGAGCCAGAAGAAGACCAATGCAAATAAATGTCGCTGTCAGCTCGAACATGCTTACACGCGTAGTTCTCCGTCGCTTTAGTTGCTTCTATTTGAGAACGTACCACAACTTTGGTAGTGTCACACACGTCAGATCAGAAGAGCGTTTGATACACCTGCATGGCCCGCATTATCACGAACTGTACTTCCCAAACGGTCTCTGCAGCTGTCGGAAATGATGCCCACACGAACACTGAAACAAAGAGGTCTGTGTTGGTGGTCGCTTGTCCTGGTGATCGTGCTGCGTGTATCAGACTCCTCTCAGCTCAGATAACTGCTAGTCGGCAAGGTCACGTGGCAGAGGTTATCGCCGACAATCCCAGGGTTGATAACTGCGGCAGCCTAACGGATCCTAGGAGGCGACTGAAGAATCTATGATAGGTCAGGATGTGGAGTTTGGAGGCTGTAGAAAACACGAGAGGCACGACGTATTGCAGATAAATCACTGGGCTCAAGTGCTTACAGTGTTGAAGGTCGTTGCACTCGATTGGTGAACACCAGATAGGCCTCATGACGGGTACTGTTGACTGCATTTGGATAATACTAGGGTGATCCTTGTCTGACAGACAACCAACCAACCAACCAATCAGTCACCTAACAACCAACCAACCAACCAACCAGCCAATAATCCAACCAGCCTACCCACCAGCCAGCCAGCAAGCCAGCAAGCCAGCCAGCCAGCAAGCCAGCCAGCCAAGCCAGCCAGCCAGCTAGCCAAGCCAGCCAGCCAGTCAGCCAATAAACCAACCAGCCTACCCACCAGCCAAGCCAGCCAGCCAGCCAGCCAGCCAGCCAGCCAGCCAGCCAGCCAGCCAGCCAGCCAGTCAACCAGCCAAGCCAGCCAAGCCAGCCAGCCAGCCAAGCCAGCCAGCCAGCCAGCCAGCCAGTCAACCAGCCAAGCCAGCCAAGCCAGTCAACCAGCCAAGCCAGCCAGCCAGTCAACCAGCCAACCAGCCAAGCCAGCCAAGCCAGCCAAGCCAGCCAAGCCAGCCAGCCAGCCAGCCAGCCAACCAGCCAAGCGAGCCTACCAACCACCCAGCCAGCCAAGCCAGCCAGCCAGCCAGCCAGCCAGCCAGCCAAGCCAGCCAGCCAGCCAAGCCAGCCTACCAACCACCCAGCCAACCAAACCAGGCAGCCAAGCCAGTCAGCCAACCAGCCAGCCAGTCAGTCTGTCAGTCAGTCAGTCAGTCAGTCAGTCAGTCAGGTAGCTAGCCAGCCAGTCAGTCAGCCAACCCTAACAATCCATGTTGTATTCACAAATAAGACACATTTGCGTACAGATGCTCAAAGTCAGTACAGGCTGGCTCGTACTGAAAACTTAAATGAAACCATTTATTTCTTTCTGTGCAAAGTGTCTTCAATAACCACTTCGAGCATGCCAAGCCTTTAATAGAATTACAACACTGCCATTTAATCTCGACGTAAAAATGTCGTGCCGTCTTTCTTTCTCCAGTCAGCATCCTCATCCTGGTAAAAGCTGCAAGTATTAGCCATAGTGAAATGATCAATGGTACTATTTCTCTATAGGACATTCTCACTTCTGAAACGGAAATTCAGCCCGAGTTTTGTCCCTTTACTTCCACTAGTTCCGGTAGACTGGTAAAAATAGAAGCTGATGTGCTGATCGCTAGATCGTGGCAAAAGGATTACATTAAAGCATGCAAAAAGATTAATTAGATTAAAAACTAATCGAAAATAGTCATATTAGTCTGTTTTAACGTATAATTTCTGCACAAAACCCACAGAAGATAAGTAAACAAACCTCACCCTACGTACTTAGCTGGCTAGCAGACGTACGCGATCGAACCATAGTCACTACGCCAGCAGACGATCGAGCTAGTGTAATTATAATGTTTCATGTAAAGCTCGAATGAGTGGCAGCAGATAACAGTTTAGTTCTGGCTTGAATTGACAATTTCGTTTCCCTGGTCTGGCGAGGACCGAAAATTCACTATCATCGAGTCGAGGTATCAACTTGCCCGCACGGCGTCATGTATAGGCCTATCTTGTAAGATCGGGTCGATGATGACAAGAAAATGGCATTAAAACACACAAAAAGTTTCATTACAACTAAAATCACCGATTAAATTAATAACTGACCATTTTTACACTTACAGCTAGTACTCAAACTTTACAACGCAAACAAAACACACCTGCGGGGAGTGTCCTGGTCTCGCATCAAAACTCAATGCACGAGTGATCGTTTCACTATCTGATCCGACATGGTATTCCAACAAACAAGCAACTACTGCAACTTCATGAAGTTATTGAAATCTCAAAGTGTGATGTCAGACATCGATTGACCGATCGACTTTTTGGTGTCTGGATGTCTATAACACGTTTTAATAAGTTCAATTCTTAAATTTTGTTTCTGTAGAATGCTACGCAAACCATAGTATGTTTCAGAGATCGTGTGATTCTTGGCAGAATGAGATATTTCCCCCCTCTCTCTCCTTGTACTACACTTGAATATTTTGCCCAAAGCGCTGAATGCAAGCAAGAGCACAAACGCCTAATTCACTATACTTGTAAAACTAAAGTTCTCTCTCTCTCTCTCTCTCTCTCTCTCTCTCTCTCTCTCTCTCTCTCTCTCTCTCTCTCTCCTCTCTCTCTCTCTCTCCCTTCCCCCCCCCTCTCTCTCTCTCTCTCTCTCTCTCTCTCTCTCTCTCACACACACACACACACATACACAACAGAACAAACAACACACACATACACGCGCGCGCGCGCGGACACACACACACACACACATAGGGACTCACTCCCCATTTTTCTCAAATTACGTGAGTTTTGTTTTCACAAGGCATGTGAGAATGAACAAAAGTGTCCTTGAATCAAATATTTTATTTACGAATGGTACGACCACCATATGCATGGGAAGCACAATGCGAGAGCAAGAGCGTTATTTCAGTGACGCACGCACAGCTACACTCTGGAACCCTCGATTCTAGAAACTGATCTGTCTGTATTCCAAGTCGACGAGGAAGCTATTCAAAGCTACTACGACACTTTTCTATTTACATCGTGGTCATATTCGGGGCAGGGCTTCGACTTAAAACACGAATCTCACTATCGTCTTCCATTCACTTGGAGGAGAAGACATGTGAAGAACGTGTTGATATTCTGAATGAGTGGTTCTGGAAGATGTGTGCATTGATGCTCTTGCGAGTGGACATGACGTGTGGCAACCATCTTGTTGTTGTGTGGGGATTAGACTCGACCTTCCAGGGTCATTTGAATGCACGGCTGAATCTTAACGATCTGACCCTGTTGCGATGCCCTCTGGAAGCCTCATTGACTGTTTGGGGCCGCCCCTGGCTGAGCTACTGGAGCAGGCCCAGAAAGCCCTGCAGGCCCTGGCTGAGCTACTGGAGCAGGCCCTGAAAGCCCAGCAGCCCCTGGCTGAGCTACTGGAGCAGGCCTAGAAAGCCCAGCAGCCCCTGGCTGAGCTACTGGAGCAGGCCTAGAAAGCCCAGCAGCCCCTGGCTGAGCTACTGGAGCAGGCCCTGAAAGCCCAGCAGGCCCTGTCTGAGCTACTGGAGCAAGCCCCTGGCTGAGCTACTGGAGCAGGCCCTGAAAGCCCAGCAGGCCCTGGCTGAGCTACTGGTGCAGGCCCCTGGCTGAGCTACTGGAGCAGGCCCCTGGCTGAGCTACTGGAGCAAGCCCCTGGCTGAGCTACTGGAGCAAGCCCCTGGCTGAGCTACTGGAGCAGGCCCTGAAAGCCCAGCAGCCCCTGGCTGAGCTACTGGAGCAGGCCCTGAAAGCCCAGCAGCCCCTGGCTGAGCTACTGGAGCAGGCCTGAAAGCCCAGCAGCCCCTGGCTGAGCTACTGGAGCAGGCCCTGAAAGCCCAGCAGGCCCTGTCTGAGCTACTGGAGCAAGCCCCTGGCTGAGCTACTGGAGCAAGCCCCTGGCTGAGCTACTGGAGCAAGCCCCTGGCTGAGCTACTGGAGCAAGCCCCTGGCTGAGCTACTGGAGCAGGCCCCTGGCTGAGCTACTGGAGCAGGCCCCTGTCTGAGCTACTGGAGCAAGCCCCTGGCTGAGCTACTGGAGCAAGCCCCTGTCTGAGCTACTGGAGCAGGCCCCTGGCTGAGCTACTGGAGCAGGCCCCTGTCTGAGCTACTGGAGCAAGCCCCTGGCTGAGCTACTGGAGCAAGCCCCTGGCTGAGCTACTGGAGCAAGCCCCTGGCTGAGCTACTGGAGCAGGCCCCTGGCTGAGCTACTGGAGCAGGCCCCTGGCTGAGCTACTGGAGCAAGCCCCTGGCTGAGCTACTGGAGCAAGCCCCTGGCTGAGCTACTGGAGCAGGCCCCTGGCTGAGCTACTGGAGCAGGCCCCTGGCTGAGCTACTGGAGCAGGCCCCTGACTGAGCTCCTGGAGAAGCCCCTGGCTGAGCTACTGGAGCAGGCCCCTGACTGAGCTACTGGAGCAAGCCCCTGGCTGAGCTACTGGAGCAAGGCCCTGTCTGAGCTACTGGAGCAGGCCCTGGCTGAGCTACTGGAGCAGGCCCCTGGCTGAGCTACTGGAGCAAGCCCTGGCTGAGCTACTGGAGCAAGGCCCCTGGCTGAGCTACTGGAGCAGGCCCTGGCTGAGCTACTGGAGCAGGCCCCTGGCTGAGCTACTGGAGCAGGCCCCTGGCCTGAGCTTACTGGAGCAGGCCCCTGGCTGAGCTACTGGAGCAGGCCCCTGGCTGAGCTACTGGAGCAGGCCCTGACTGAGGCTACTGGAGCAGGCCCGCTGAGCTCGAGCAGCCCCTGGCCTGAGCTACTGGAGCAGGCCCCTGACTGAGCTACTGGAGCAGGCCCCTGACTGAGCTACTGGAGCAGGCCCCTGGCTGAGCTACTGGAGCAGGCCCCTGACTGAGCTACTGGAGCAGGCCCCTGACTGAGCTACTGGAGCAGGCCCCTGGCTGAGCTACTGGAGCAGGCCCAGAAAGCCCAGCAGCCCCTGTCTGAGCTACTGGAGCAGGCCCTGAAAGCCCAGCAGCCCCTGGCTGAGCTACTGGAGCAGGCCCTGAAAGCCCAGCAGCCCCTGGCTGAGCTACTGGAGCAGGCCCTGGCTGAGCTACTGGAGCAGGCCCTGAAAGCCCAGCAGCCCCTGGCTGAGCTACTGGAGCAGGCCCTGAAAGCCCAGCAGCCCCTGGCTGGCTGGAGCTACTGGAGCAGGCCCCTGGCTGAGCTACTGGAGCAGGCCCTGAAAGCCCAGCAGCCCCTGGCTGAGCTACTGGAGCAGGCCCTGAAAGCCCAGCAGCCCCTGGCTGAGCTACTGGAGCAGGCCCTGAAAGCCCAGCAGCCAGAGGCTCCAGGTGATGAGGGGGACACCTAGCGACGCCGGCCGTGTGTTACTCTTAGAAAACTGAATCTCACAGTCATCATAGAACTCAGTCCTCACAGTCCCCTAGGAAGCGAAGATTGGGTGGGCACATGTCAGGAAGACATCCGCCACAATGATCGGTTGGAGTAATGCGGGGAAGTTTCTGGGCTTGTGGTGCTTGAATGATTGAAGCGGGATGCGGGAGCTTCATCGACAAGTCCACCATAAATCCTCTCCGAAGTTTGAGCACGCATGCTGGACAGGTGGATTCCATCACTACAGAGCTGCGAAACACTGCTGAAGCTACCTCCATGTGGATATGGAGCGAACAGTCACTGCCCTGATACATTTGGTCACTTCCAGGCCCTGAACCCTCGGACACATCCTCTTGGCAGACTGGCGCTGCTAGGGGCAGCGCGCCATCTGGTGGGGGATGTATCGAGGCAGCTCCTGATATATGCTTGGTTAACATCTCACAAAGTACCCTTCGTGTAATTTCTGTATAAGTGTGGGGATTTCTTTCAAAGTTAATCGAATCGATCCCCTTGCCTTCGCAATGAACCTTGAACAAGAGATAAGGACTTACCGGCAAATGATTCGAGGTCGGCAGAATGACGGCAGAAACCCGAGATCGTTTGAATTGAAACAAATTAGGCCATGGTGAGTCCCCAATTCCGCTCGGTTCGTACCACGACTTTGACATTTGATTACTGCCGTTTGTCATTCCTATTGAGGGCGACAAAGCGATAACTACTGTATTGTGACGTTCCTGATAAACCAACAATATGCAGCCAAGACGCTGGATGTTCCAGAAAGGTCTTCGGCATTGTGTGTGTTCGTATTTTGTGACAAGTTTTTCATGACGGTGTTATCCGTACTTCCACCCTCTGTTTTTGAAACGCATGCTCACAGATTACGCAGCAGCAATGCAATTACATCTTTGCTCTGATCACTTCCTGGTGAGTTTCTTCTTTCCTGCTGATCTGGCTCCCGAAGCAATTTTCACCACCTGCTTCTCCTCTCCGCTGCCTGTCTGACTGCAAATGTCTTTCTCTCGCAGTTTCTGTTTCAGCTGGTCCATCTTGAAACGTAGGCGCGTCACTTCCTCGCACTTCCGGGCCAGTTCCGCCTGGCAGCCTGCAAGGTCACCTCGCAGTCTCAGGACGGAGGAAGCGTCGTCATCTTCGCACATCCGGCACTTGGCGATAGAGCTGCTCCTGCCCGCGTCGCCATCTTGTTTGCAAGGGCCGCTACTCTGCTTGCTGTTAGCCCCGTCCGCCAGGTGGCGCATCTGTCGGTCGCGCAGATCCAACGCCATCTTGAGGCGAAGGACTTCCTGGTGCAGACGACCGTTCTCCCGCGAGATCTCGCGCTCCTCGCGATGGATGAGGCAGGTCCGCTGCAGGTGTTCCACGTGTGCCTTGTAGTTGTCCACCATGAGCTGCTTCTCCGCCAGTTCCACCTGTCAAAAAGTAAACAGAGAAACTGAAGCCGTAATCCCAGAAATGTGCCGGTGACATGTTTCTTGAGCACACAAAAAGTTGCAGCCGAAAATAGCGACCCTGCACTATAACATTTCAGGTTACTTTAATGTAGAGGAAATACCCCTACTGTTAACATTTTCGGTTTATTGGTAAATTCACCATTTAAGGCACGAAATAAAGGTCTAAATTATTCATGCGATGTACATATACCAATGTATTTGTTACCTGTACAGAGGTGTAAGTAAACAAATTTATGTAAAGACATTTTAAGATAAACACATGCACGTACTTTTACAACACTGTAAAGAATCGCATTACAATTCAAAATAAAACTTTCATCGCATACTTCATTTTTCCTTTTTGACACATTTTCATCAAAGCAGGCAGGCGCGCACAAACACACACACACGCACACACATACATACGCACACACATACACACACGCGCACGCACGCATGTAGGCTCTACGTGTGCACACACACACATACGTACGCGCACACACACACACACACACACACACACACACACCTGGAGGTGTTCTCTCGCTGTCTCAGCATCCTTGACCTTGGTCGCCATCTTGTCCAGCTGGTCTTGGAGTTCAGTCACGTGTTTCCGGTGACGTCGATCGCGGCTCTCCAGCACGGAGGCCAGACTGGTGAACTCTCGCTTGAACTCTCGCGCGATATCGCGCTCTTGCCCAAGTTCATCCTGAAGCGAGGACAGGGTCTGCTGCATGGAGGACTCGCTCAGCTGGTGGGTACTCTGGAACGGAGGAAGGTTCTCTAAAGAGGAACTTTGTGGAGTACACACTTCATCTCCAGTTGCTGGCACATGTGTAAGGTTCGATAACAGGAGAACGTTGGTGAGGATAAGTTTTCAAGAGCGATGTTCCTGCGGAGGACAGACAGTGAATTAAATATTAGAGTGTTGTTAGTATAGAGTAGGTATGTTACAAAACGCGGAATCCACTCCCGTTTTGGATGTCGTAAAATTGAAACACGGTTTTTCGCACATCGCGGAGGGTAGGTCACCAAATGCACGTTTTCTGATGAAATCGGAAGTTAATTAAGTAGGGCACCTATTGTATGACGTAGAGCACATATTTCTGTGCAAGAAAGGAGAAAATGGCGGTAAGTCTAAAAAGTATATACGGAGAAAGCATCAAGCGCAAAACTCATACCACAGAAGAATGTGATCAAACCAATTTTATGTGCTGATCCAACTCTAAAAACTATCCTTATTAATAGATACGTCATTTTTATCATGTTTCCCAAAGTTTCAATTAAGTGCTCATTTGCGAAATGTCCTTTTCCATGTACATAACAGCGTACCTCTCCCCGATCACAATCCAAGTAGGTATGTTACAAAACGCGGAATCCACTCCCGTTTTGATTGTCGTAAAATTGAAACCTGGTTTTTCGCTCATCGCTCATAAAAATTCGTAACTCGAGTTAAAGTTAACCAATCTGAAATTTATATATACCATTGGAAAGCTATTTTTTTGCTCTTTCTGGTGATATAAAGCAATATCTTAAAATTTGATATTATTTTCAAATTTCCGGAATTTTTGTTTTTTCCAGTCACGGGAGTGCCCCTTTAAAAATCACAAGGTAAAAAAAATCTTATTTTTCAAAGTAATATAACCTATATAATTGTCTAGTAGAGACATTGACCTTTCTTTTCATACCAAATTGAACAATATTGATTGAAAATGTGGGAATTACAGTTAATTTTGTTAAAAAATGGGTGTAAACTGGTTTCAATTTTCCTTCTTTGTCTCATTAACCAATTTTATTGGTGTAAAAATTCATAACTCGGGTCAAACTTAACCAAACTCAAAACTGTA
>JAWQFJ010009766.1:0-13388 GCA_034096865.1 Theodoxus fluviatilis | reverse complement strand
ATTGATGGGGCCGGAATTGATGGGCCGGAATTGATGGGGCCGGAATTGATGGGGCCGGAATTGATGGGGCCGGAATTGATGGGGCCGGAATTGATGGGGCCGGAATTGATGGGGCCGGAATTGATGGGGCCGGAATTGATGGGCCGTAATTGAATGGGCCGGAATTGATGGGGCCGGAATTGATGGGACCGGAATTGATGGGGCCGGAATTGATGGGGCCGGAATTGATGGGACCGGAATTGATGGGGCCGGAATTGATGGGGCCGGAATTGATGGGGCCGGAATTGATGGGGCCGGAATTGATGGGCCGGAATTGATGGGGCCGGAATTGATGGGGCCGGAATTGATGGGGCCGGAATTGATGGGCCGGAATTGATGGGGCCGGAATTGATGGGCCGGAATTGATGGGCCGGAATTGATGGGGCCGGAATTGATGGGGCCGGAATTGATGGGGCCGGAATTGATGGGGCCGGAATTGATGGGGCCGGAATTGATGGGGCCGGAATTGATGGGCCAGGAATTGATGGTACAGGAATTGATGGGCCGGAATTGATGGGACCGGAATTGATGGGGCCGGAATTGATGGGCCGGAATTGATGGGGCCGGAATTGATGGGCCGGAATTGATGGGCCGGAATTGATGGGACCGGAATTGATGGGACCGGAATTGATGGGCCGGAATTGATGGGCCGGAATTGATGGGGCCGGAATTGATGGGGCCGGAATTGATGGGGCCGGAATTGATGGGGCCGGAATTGATGGGCCGGAATTGATGGGGCCGGAATTGATGGGGCCGGAATTGATGGGGCCGGAATTGATGGGCCGGAATGATGGGCCGGAATTGATGGGCCGGAATTGATGGGGCCGGAATTGATGGGGCCGGAATTGATGGGGCCGGAATTGATGGGGCCGGAATTGATGGGGCCGGAATTGATGGGGCCGGAATTGATGGGGCCGGAATTGATGGGGCCGGAATTGATGGGCCGGAATTGATGGGGCCGGAATTGATGGGGCCGGAATTGATGGGGCCGGAATTGATGGGCCGGAATTGATGGGCCGGAATTGATGGGCCGGAATTGATGGGGCCGGAATTGATGGGACCGGAATTGATGGGCCGGAATTGATGGGGCCGGAATTGATGGGACCGGAATTGATGGGACCGGAATTGATGGGACCGGAATTGATGGGACCGGAATTGATGGGCCCGGAATTGATGGGGCCGGAATTGATGGGGCCGGAATTGATGGGGCCGGAATTGATGGGGCCGGAATTGATGGGGCCGGAATTGATGGGGCCGGAATTGATGGGGCCGGAATTGATGGGGCCGGAATTGATGGGGCCGGAATTGATGGGACCGGAATTGATGGGGCCGGAATTGATGCGGCCCGGAATTGATGGGGCCGGAATTGATGGGGCCGGAATTGATGGGGCCGGAATTGATGGGCCGGAATTGATGGGCCGGAATTGATGGGCCGGAATTGATGGGGCCGGAATTGATGGGACCGGAATTGATGGGCCGGAATTGATGGGGCCGGAATTGATGGGGCCGGAATTGATGGGGCCGGAATTGATGGGGCCGGAATTGATGGGGCCGGAATTGATGGGGCCGGAATTGATGGGGCCGGAATTGATGGGCCGGAATTGATGGGCCGGAATTGATGGGCCGGAATTGATGGGGCCGGAATTGATGGGCCGGAATTGATGGGGCCGGAATTGATGGGGCCGGAATTGATGGGGCCGGAATTGATGGGGCCGGAATTGATGGGGCCGGAATTGATGGGCCGGAATTGATGGGGCCGGAATTGATGGGGCCGGAATTGATGGGGCCGGAATTGATGGGGCCGGAATTGATGGGGCCGGAATTGATGGGGCCGGAATTGATGGGGCCGGAATTGATGGGCCGGAATTGATGGGGCCGGAATTGATGGGGCCGGAATTGATGGGGCCGGAATTGATGGGGCCGGAATTGATTGGGCCGGAATTGATGGGGCCGGAATTGATGGGGCCGGAATTGATGGGGCCGGAATTGATGGGGCCGGAATTGATGGGACCGGAATTGATGGGACCGGAATTGATGGGCCGGAATTGATGGGACCGGAATTGATGGGCCGGAATTGATGGGACCGGAATTGATGGGACCGGAATTGATGGGGCCGGAATTGATGGGGCCGGAATTGATGGGGCCGGAATTGATGGGGCCGGAATTGATGGGGCCGGAATTGATGGGCCGGAATTGATGGGGCCGGAATTGATGGGGCCGGAATTGATGGGGCCGGAATTGATGGGGCCGGAATTGATGGGGCCGGAATTGATGGGGCCGGAATTGATGGGACCGGAATTGATGGGGCCGGAATTGATGGGGCCGGAATTGATTGGGGCCGGAATTGATGGGGCCGGAATTGATGGGGCCGGAATTGATGGGGCCGGAATTGATGGGGCCGGAATTGATGGGACCGGAATTGATGGGGCCGGAATTGATGGGGCCGGAATTGATGGGGCCGGAATTGATGGGGCCGGAATTGATGGGCCGGAAATTGATGGGCCGGAATTGATGGGGCCGGAATTGATGGGGCCGGAATTGATGTGGCCGGAATTGATGGGACCGGAATTGATGGGACCGGAATTGATGGGACCGGAATTGATGGGGCCGGAATTGATGGGGCCGGAATTGATGGGGCCGGAATTGATGGGGCCGGAATTGATGGGGCCGGAATTGATGGGGCCGGAATTGATGGGGCCGGAATTGATGGGGCCGGAATTGATGGGGCCGGAATTGATGGGACCGGAATTGATGGGGCCGGAATTGATGGGACCGGAATTGATGGGGCCGGAATTGATGGGGCCGGAATTGATGGGGCCGGAATAGATGGGCCCGGAATAGATGGGGCCGGAATTGATGGGGCCGGAATTGATGGGGCCGGAATTGATGGGGCCGGAATTGATGGGGCCGGAATTGATGGGCCGGAATTGATGGGGCCGGAATTGATGGGGCCGGAATTGATGGGGCCGGAATTGATGGGGCCGGAATTGATGGGGCCGGAATTGATGGGCCGGAATTGATGGGGCCGGAATTGATGGGGCCGGAATTGATGGGGCCGGAATTGATGGGGCCGGAATTGATGGGCCGGAATTGATGGGGCCGGAATTGATGGGGCCGGAATTGATGGGGCCGGAATTGATGGGGCCGGAATTGATGGGGCCGGAATTGATGGGGCCGGAATTGATGGGCCGGAATTGATGGGCCGGAATTGATGGGGCCGGAATTGATGGGCCGGAATTGATGGGGCCGGAATTGATGGGGCCGGAATTGATGGGGCCGGAATTGATGGGGCCGGAATTGATGGGCCGGAATTGATGGGGCCGGAATTGATGGGGCCGGAATTGATGGGGCCGGAATTGATGGGGCCGGAATTGATGGGGCCGGAATTGATGGGGCCGGAATTGATGGGGCCGGAATTGATGGGGCCGGAATTGATGGGGCCGGAATTGATGGGGCCGGAATTGATGGGGCCGGAATTGATGGGGCCGGAATTGATGGGGCCGGAATTGATGGGGCCGGAATTGATGGGGCCGGAATTGATGGGGCCGGAATTGATGGGGCCGGAATTGATGGGGCCGGAATTGATGGGGCCGGAATTGATGGGGCCGGAATTGATGGGGCCGGAATTGATGGGGCCGGAATTGATGGGGCCGGAATTGATGGGGCCGGAATTGATGGGGCCGGAATTGATGGGGCCGGAATTGATGGGGCCGGAATTGATGGGGCCGGAATTGATGGGGCCGGAATTGATGGGCCGGAATTGATGGGGCCGGAATTGATGGGGCCGGAATTGATGGGGCCGGAATTGATGGGGCCGGAATTGATGGGCCGGAATTGATGGGGCCGGAATTGATGGGCCGGAATTGATGGGGCCGGAATTGATGGGCCGGAATTGATGGGGCCGGAATTGATGGGGCCGGAATTGATGGGGCCGGAATTGATGGGGCCGGAATTGATGGGGCCGGAATTGATGGGGCCGGAATTGATGGGGCCGGAATTGATGGGGCCGGAATTGATGGGGCCGGAATTGATGGGGCCGGAATTGATGGGGCCGGAATTGATGGGGCCGGAATTGATGGGCCGGAATTGATGGGGCCGGAATTGATGGGGCCGGAATTGATGGGGCCGGAATTGATGGGACCGGAATTGATGGGGCCGGAATTGATGGGACCGGAATTGATGGGACCGGAATTGATGGGGCCGGAATTGATGGGGCCGGAATTGATGGGGCCGGAATTGATGGGGCCGGAATTGATGGGGCCGGAATTGATGGGGCCGGAATTGATGGGGCCGGAATTGATGGGGCCGGAATTGATGGGGCCGGAATTGATGGGGCCGGAATTGATGGGCCGGAATTGATGGGGCCGGAATTGATGGGGCCGGAATTGATGGGGCCGGAATTGATGGGGCCGGAATTGATGGGGCCGGAATTGATGGGGCCGGAATTGATGGGGCCGGAATTGATGGGGCCGGAATTGATGGGGCCGGAATTGATGGGGCCGGAATTGATGGGGCCGGAATTGATGGGGCCGGAATTGATGGGGCCGGAATTGATGGGGCCGGAATTGATGGGGCCGGAATTGATGGGGCCGGAATTGATGGGGCCGGAATTGATGGGGCCGGAATTGATGGGGCCGGAATTGATGGGGCCGGAATTGATGGGGCCGGAATTGATGGGGCCGGAATTGATGGGGCCGGAATTGATGGGGCCGGAATTGATGGGGCCGGAATTGATGGGGCCGGAATTGATGGGCCGGAATTGATGGGCCGGAATTGATGGGGCCGGAATTGATGGGGCCGGAATTGATGGGGCCGGAATTGATGGGGCCGGAATTGATGGGGCCGGAATTGATGGGGCCGGAATTGATGGGGCCGGAATTGATGGGGCCGGAATTGATGGGCCGGAATTGATGGGGCCGGAATTGATGGGGCCGGAATTGATGGGGCCGGAATTGATGGGGCCGGAATTGATGGGCCGGAATTGATGGGGCCGGAATTGATGGGGCCGGAATTGATGGGGCCGGAATTGATGGGGCCGGAATTGATGGGGCCGGAATTGATGGGGCCGGAATTGATGGGGCCGGAATTGATGGGGCCGGAATTGATGGGCCGGAATTGATGGGGCCGGAATTGATGGGGCCGGAATTGATGGGGCCGGAATTGATGGGCCGGAATTGATGGGGCCGGAATTGATGGGGCCGGAATTGATGGGGCCGGAATTGATGGGCCGGAATTGATGGGGCCGGAATTGATGGGGCCGGAATTGATGGGGCCGGAATTGATGGGGCCGGAATTGATGGGGCCGGAATTGATGGGGCCGGAATTGATGGGGCCGGAATTGATGGGGCCGGAATTGATGGGGCCGGAATTGATGGGGCCGGAATTGATGGGGCCGGAATTGATGGGGCCGGAATTGATGGGGCCGGAATTGATGGGGCCGGAATTGATGGGGCCGGAATTGATGGGGCCGGAATTGATGGGGCCGGAATTGATGGGGCCGGAATTGATGGGGCCGGAATTGATGGGGCCGGAATTGATGGGGCCGGAATTGATGGGGCCGGAATTGATGGGGCCGGAATTGATGGGGCCGGAATTGATGGGGCCGGAATTGATGGGGCCGGAATTGATGGGACCGGAATTGATGGGCCCGGAATTGATGGGGCCGGAATTGATGGGGCCGGAATTGATGGGGCCGGAATTGATGGGGCCGGAATTGATGGGGCCGGAATTGATGGGGCCGGAATTGATGGGGCCGGAATTGATGGGGCCGGAATTGATGGGGCCGGAATTGATGGGGCCGGAATTGATGGGGCCGGAATTGATGGGGCCGGAATTGATGGGGCCGGAATTGATGGGGCCGGAATTGATGGGGCCGGAATTGATGGGGCCGGAATTGATGGGGCCGGAATTGATGGGGCCGGAATTGATGGGGCCGGAATTGATGGGGCCGGAATTGATGGGCCGGAATTGATGGGGCCGGAATTGATGGGCCGGAATTGATGGGGCCGGAATTGATGGGGCCGGAATTGATGGGGCCGGAATTGATGGGGCCGGAATTGATGGGGCCGGAATTGATGGGGCCGGAATTGAGGGGCCGGAATTGATGGGGCCGGAATTGATGGGGCCGGAATTGATGGGGCCGGAATTGATGGGGCCGGAATTGATGGGGCCGGAATTGATGGGGCCGGAATTGATGGGGCCGGAATTGATGGGGCCGGAATTGATGGGGCCGGAATTGATGGGGCCGGAATTGATGGGGCCGGAATTGATGGGGCCGGAATTGATGGGGCCGGAATTGATGGGGCCGGAATTGATGGGACCGGAATTGATGGGGCCGGAAATTGATGGGGCCGGAATTGATGGGGCCGGAATTGATGGGGCCGGAATTGATGGGGCCGGAATTGATGGGGCCGGAATTGATGGGGCCGGAATTGAGGGGCCGGAATTGATGGGGCCGGAATTGATGGGGCCGGAATTGATGGGGCCGGAATTGATGGGGCCGGAATTGATGGGGCCGGAATTGATGGGGCCGGAATTGATGGGGCCGGAATTGATGGGGCCGGAATTGATGGGGCCGGAATTGATGGGGCCGGAATTGATGGGGCCGGAATTGATGGGGCCGGAATTGATGGGGCCGGAATTGATGGGGCCGGAATTGATGGGGCCGGAATTGATGGGCCGGAATTGATGGGGCCGGAATTGATGGGGCCGGAATTGATGGGGCCGGAATTGATGGGGCCGGAATTGATGGGACCGGAATTGATGGGGCCGGAATTGATGGGCCGGAATTGATGGGGCCGGAATTGATGGGGCCGGAATTGATGGGGCCGGAATTGATGGGGCCGGAATTGATGGGGCCGGAATTGATGGGGCCGGAATTGATGGGGCCGGAATTGATGGGGCCGGAATTGATGGGGCCGGAATTGATGGGGCCGGAATTGATGGGGCCGGAATTGATGGGGCCGGAATTGATGGGGCCGGAATTGATGGGGCCGGAATTGATGGGGCCGGAATTGATGGGGCCGGAATTGATGGGGCCGGAATTGATGGGGCCGGAATTGATGGGGCCGGAATTGATGGGGCCGGAATTGATGGGGCCGGAATTGATGGGCCGGAATTGATGGGGCCGGAATTGATGGGCCGGAATTGATGGGGCCGGAATTGATGGGGCCGGAATTGATGGGGCCGGAATTGATGGGGCCGGAATTGATGGGCCGGAATTGATGGGGCCGGAATTGATGGGCCGGAATTGATGGGGCCGGAATTGATGGGGCCGGAATTGATGGGGCCGGAATTGATGGGGCCGGAATTGATGGGGCCGGAATTGATGGGGCCGGAATTGATGGGGCCGGAATTGATGGGGCCGGAATTGATGGGGCCGGAATTGATGGGGCCGGAATTGATGGGACCGGAATTGATGGGACCGGAATTGATGGGACCGGAATTGATGGGGCCGGAATTGATGCGGCCGGAATTGATGGGGCCGGAATTGATGGGGCCGGAATTGATGGGGCCGGAATTGATGGGGCCGGAATTGATGGGGCCGGAATTGATGGGGCCGGAATTGATGGGGCCGGAATTGATGGGGCCGGAATTGATGGGGCCGGAATTGATGGGGCCGGAATTGATGGGGCCGGAATGATGGGGCCGGAATTGATGGGGCCGGAATTGATGGGGCCGGAATTGATGGGGCCGGAATTGATGGGGCCGGAATTGATGGGGCCGGAATTGATGGGACCGGAATGGATGGGCCGGAATTGATGGGGCCGGAATTGATGGGACCGGAATTGATGGGGCCGGAATTGATGGGGCCGGAATTGATGGGGCCGGAATTGATGGGGCCGGAATTGATGGGCCGGAATTGATGGGGCCGGAATTGATGGGGCCGGAATTGATGGGGCCGGAATTGATGGGGCCGGAATTGATGGGACCGGAATTGATGGGGCCGGAATTGATGGGGCCGGAATTGATGGGGCCGGAATTGATGGGGCCGGAATTGATGGGGCCGGAATTGATGGGGCCGGAATTGATGGGGCCGGAATTGATGGGGCCGGAATTGATGGGGCCGGAATTGATGGGCCGGAATGATGGGCCGGAATTGATGGGGCCGGAATTGATGGGCCGGAATTGATGGGGCCGGAATTGATGGGCCGGAATTGATGGGGCCGGAATTGATGGGGCCGGAATTGATGGGGCCGGAATTGATGGGGCCGGAATTGATGGGGCCGGAATTGATGGGGCCGGAATTGATGGGGCCGGAATTGATGGGGCCGGAATTGATGGGGCCGGAATTGATGGGGCCGGAATTGATGGGGCCGGAATTGATGGGGCCGGAATTGATGGGCCGGAATTGATGGGGCCGGAATTGATGGGGCCGGAATTGATGGGGCCGGAATTGATGGGCCGGAATTGATGGGGCCGGAATTGATGGGGCCGGAATTGATGGGGCCGGAATTGATGGGGCCGGAATTGATGGGGCCGGAATTGATGGGGCCGGAATTGATGGGGCCGGAATTGATGGGGCCGGAATTGATGGGGCCGGAAGTGATGGGCCCGGAATTGATGGGGCCGGAATTGATGGGGCCGGAATTGATGGGGCCGGAATTGATGGGGCCGGAATTGATGGGACCGGAATTGATGGGGCCGGAATTGATGGGGCCGGAATTGATGGGGCCGGAATTGATGGGGCCGGAATTGATGGGGCCGGAATTGATGGGGCCGGTATTGATGGGGCCGGAATTGATGGGGCCTGAATTGATGGGGCCGGAATTGATGGGGCCGGAATTGATGGGGCCGGAATTGATGGGCCGGAATTGATGGGGCCGGAATTGATGGGGCCGGAATTGATGGGGCCGGAATTGATGGGGCCGGAATTGATGGGGCCGGAATTGATGGGGCCGGAATTGATGGGGCCGGAATTGATGGGGCCGGAATTGATGGGACCGGAATTGATGGGGCCGGAATTGATGGGCCGGAATTGATGGGGCCGGAATTGATGGGGCCGGAATTGATGGGGCCGGAATTGATGGGGCCGGAATTGATGGGGCCGGAATTGATGGGGCCGGAATTGATGGGGCCGGAATTGATGGGGCCGGAATTGATGGGCCGGAATTGATGGGGCCGGAATTGATGGGGCCGGAATTGATGGGGCCGGAATTGATGGGGCCGGAATTGATGGGGCCGGAATTGATGGGGCGGAATTGATGGGGCCGGAATTGATGGGGCCGGAATTGATGGGGCCGGAATTGATGGGGCCGGAATTGATGGGGCCGGAATTGATGGGGCCGGAATTGATGGGGCCGGAATTGATGGGGCCGGAATTGATGGGACCGGAATTGATGGGGCCGGAATTGATGGGGCCGGAATTGATGGGCCGGAATTGATGGGGCCGGAATTGATGGGGCCGGAATTGATGGGGCCGGAATTGATGGGGCCGGAATTGATGGGGCCGGAATTGATGGGCCGGAATTGATGGGCCGGAATTGATGGGGCCGGAATGATGGGGCCGGAATGATGGGACCGGAATTGATGGGGCCGGAATTGAGGGGCCGGAATTGATGGGGCCGGAATTGATGGGCCGGAATTGATGGGGCCGGAATTGATGGGCCGGAATGATGGGGCCGGAATTGATGGGCCGAAATGATGGGACCGGAATTGATGGGGCCGGAATTGATGGGGCCGGAATTGATGGGGCCGGAATTGATGGGGCCGGAATGATGGGCCGGAATTGATGGGCCGGAATTGATGGGGCCGGAATTGATGGGGCCGGAATTGATGGGCCGGAATTGATGGGACCGGAATTGATGGGACCGGAATTGATGGGGCCGGAATTGATGGGGCCGGAATTGATGGGACCGGAATTGATGGGGCCGGAATTGATGGGGCCGGAATTGATGGGCCGGAATTGATGGGGCCGGAATTGATGGGGCCGGAATTGATGGGCCGGAATTGATGGGACCGGAATTGATGGGCCCGAATTGATGGGGCGGTATTTGATGCGACCGGAATTGATGGGCCGGAATTGATGGGACGGAATTGATGGGGCCGGAATTGATGGGGCCGGAATTGATGGGGCCGGAATTGATGGGGCCGGAATTGATGGGGCCGGAATTGATGGGGCCGGAATTGATGGGCCGGAATTGATGGGGCCGGAATTGATGGGGCCGGAATTGATGGGGCCGGAATTGATGGGCCGGAATTGATGGGGCCGGAATTGATGGGGCCGGAATGATGGGGCCGGAATTGATGGGCCGGAATTGATGGGGCCGGAATTGATGGGCCGGAATTGATGGGCCGGAATTGATGGGGCCGGAATTGATGGGGCCGGAATTGATGGGCCGGAATTGATGGGGCCGGAATTGATGGGGCCGGAATTGATGGGGCCGGAATTGATGGGGCCGGAATTGATGGGGCCGGAATTGATGGGGCCGGAATTGATGGGGCCGGAATTGATGGGGCCGGAATTGATGGGCCGGAATTGATGGGACCGGAATTGATGGGGCCGGAATTGATGGGGCCGGAATGATGGGCCGGAATTGATGGGCCGGAATTGATGGGGCCGGATATGATGGGCCGGAATTGATGGGGCCGGAATTGATGGGGCCGGAATTGATGGGGCCGGAATTGATGGGGCCGGAATTGATGGGGCCGGAATTGATGGGGCCGGAATTGATGGGGCCGGAATTGATGGGGCCGGAATTGATGGGGCCGGAATTGATGGGGCCGGAATTGATGGGGCCGGAATTGATGGGGCCGGAATTGATGGGGCCGGAATGATGGGACCGGAATGATGGGCCGGAATTGATGGGGCCGGAATTGATGGGCCGGAATTGATGGGCCGGAATTGATGGGGCCGGAATTGATGGGGCCGGAATTGATGGGGCCGGAATTGATGGGCCGGAATTGATGGGGCCGGAATGATGGGGCCGGAATTGATGGGCCGGAATTGATGGGGCCGGAATTGATGGGACCGGAATTGATGGGCCGGAATTGATGGGGCCGGAATTGATGGGACCGGAATTGATGGGGCCGGAATGGATGGGGCCGGAATAGATGGGGCCGGAATTGATGGCCCGGAATTGATGGGGCCGGAATTGATGGGGCCGGAATTGATGGGGCCGGAATGATGGGGCCGGAAATGATGGGGCCGGAATTGATGGGGACCGGAATTGAGGGACCGGAATTGATGGGGCCGGAATTGATGGGACCGGAATTGATGGGGCCGGAATTGATGGGGCCGGAATTGATGGGGCCGGAATTGATGGGCCGGAAACGATTGGGAACGGAATGCGATGGGCCGGTGAATGGAAGGGGCCGGAATAGATGGGGCCGGAATTGATGGAGCCGGAATGATGGGGCCCGAGAATTGGATGGGGGCCGGAATTGATGGTGGCCGGAATTGATGGGGCCGGAATTGATGGGGCCGGAATTGATGCGGCCGGAAGGAAATTGATGGGGCCGGAAATTGCGGGGGCGGAAATTGCTGCGAGCGGAATTGATGGGGCCGGAATTGATGGGGCCGGAATTGATGGGGCCGGAATTGATGGGGCCGGAATTGGATGGGCCGGAATTGATGGGCCGGAATGATGGGACCGGAATTGAGGGGCCGGAATTGATGGGGCCGGAATTGATGGGGCGGAATTGATGGGGCCGGACTTGGCTGGGGCCGGAATTGATGTGGCCGGAATTGATTGGCCGGAATTGATGGGGCCGGAATTGATGGGGCCGGAATTGATGGGCGGGAATTGATGGGGGGATTTGGATGGGGCCGGAATTGATGGGGCCGGAATTGATGGGGCCGAATTGATGGGGCCGGAATTGATGGGGACGTAATTGATGTGGCCGGAAATGATGCGGGGCGTAATCGATGGGCGCGAGAATTGATGTGGACCGGAAATTGATGGGACCAGGCAATTGTATGCGGGGGGGAATTGATGGGGCCGGAATTGATGGGCCGGAATTGATGGGGCCGTAAGTTGATGGGTGCCGGAGATTGCTGGGGCCGGAATTGAGGGGCCGGAATGGTGGGGCCGGAAATCGATGGGGCCGGAATTGATGGGGCCGGAAATTATGGGGCGGGAATTGCTGGGAAACCGGAGTTGACGGGACCGAATTGCTGGGACCGGAGATTGATGTGGGACCGGAATTGATGGGGCCGGAATTGATGGGGCCGGAATTGATGGGGCCGGAATTGATGGGCCGGAATTGATGGGGCCGGAATTGATGGGGCCGGAATTGATGGGGCCGGAATTGATGGGGCCGGAATTGATGGGGCCGGAATTGATGGGGCCGGAATTGATGGGGCCGGAATTGATGGGCCGGAATTGATGGGGCCGGAATTGATGGGCCGGAATTGATGGGGCCGGAATTGATGGGGCCGGAATTGATGGGGCCGGAATTGATGGGGCCGGAATTGATGGGGCCGGAATTGATGGGCCGGAATTGATGGGGCCGGAATTGATGGGGCCGGAATTGATGGGGCCGGAATTGATGGGGCCGGAATTGATGGGGCCGGAATTGATGGGGCCGGAATTGATGGGGCCGGAATTGATGGGGCCGGAATTGATGGGGCCGGAATTGATGGGGCCGGAATTGATGGGGCCGGAATTGATGGGGCCGGAATTGATGGGGCCGGAATTGATGGGACCGGAATTGATGGGGCCGGAATTGATGGGGCCGGAATTGATGGGGCCGGAATTGATGGGGCCGGAATTGATGGGCCGGAATTGATGGGCCGGAATTGATGGGCCGGAATTGATGGGGCCGGAATTGATGGGGCCGGAATTGATGGGGCCGGAATTGATGGGGCCGGAATTGATGGGCCGGAATTGATGGGGCCGGAATTGATGGGGCCGGAATTGATGGGGCCGGAATTGATGGGCCGGAATTGATGGGCCGGAATTGATGGGGCCGGAATTGATGGGGCCGGAATTGATGGGCCGGAATTGATGGGGCCGGAATTGATGGGGCCGGAATTGATGGGGCCGGAATTGATGGGGCCGGAATTGATGGGGCCGGAATTGATGGGGCCGGAATTGATGGGGCCGGAATTGATGGGGCCGGAATTGATGGGCCGGAATTGATGGGCCGGAATTGATGGGGCCGGAATTGATGGGGCCGGAATTGATGGGGCCGGAATTGATGGGGCCGGAATTGATGGGGCCGGAATTGATGGGGCCGGAATTGATGGGGCCGGAATTGATGGGGCCGGAATTGATGGGGCCGGAATTGATGGGCCGGAATTGATGGGGCCGGAATTGATGGGACCGGAATTGATGGGACCGGAATTGATGGGGCCGGAATTGATGGGGCCGGAATTGATGGGCCGGAATTGATGGGGCCGGAATTGA
>JAWQFJ010009763.1:15000-31313 GCA_034096865.1 Theodoxus fluviatilis | reverse complement strand
AACCGCTGGCGCTGAACCTCCAGGTTTTGGCATTTAAGAAAAGATTGGGTTCGAACCCGCAACCTCTCGAGAAAAGAGGGGGAAAACACACACACACATAAAAACACAAAAAAACCACAACCTCTCGAAAAAAGAGAAGAAAAAAAAAGTTTCAGCGCAGAATCAAACCTGGTCATGCATGACCAAGAGTCGAACGCTCTACCAGCTGAGCCATTAGAGAATTGCTATGACGGAGTGTTTGTAAAGCATGTAAATCCACTTCTAAGCTATCGGCCCAGGAACAATCAACCATATATTTTAAACATGATGGATAGGTTCAGGAAGCTCCTATTATGACATGCTTTGCTTTCCTTTGGCATGTCATAGACGCTGAATTAACACTCACACAGTCACACAGAGGAGGAAGTGTATTATAGATGTTCAACCCAGACATGTGCATTCGTACTCATTCAGTGATTCACGCACACACCGTGTGTGGTTACCGTGGTTACGTTGTGTTTTCTTCGCGTAGACACTGATCTATATCTAAATACGTGGAGTAGATAGAAAAAAATGGCTAGCAAGAAAAAAGAGAGAAAGGCAAGGGCAAAAAACTTCAGTGAAACCGAAATGAGTGTGTTGGTCCTGAAATGCGCCGCTTACATAAACTCTAAGCGCAAGAAGGACTTGCAGGACGGGCGTGAGGCTGGTGTTGTCTGTTGAGGAAGAATGTGAAGTAGACGTGCTTGCGAACGTGGAAGAATGTGGAGGTGGTTTGTAACTTTGTTCATGTAGCAAAGAACGTGTATGATTACTTGTGTTTGTGAGTGTAGATTGTCTATGAAAGAATGTGTAGAGTTAACACGTGCAAAATGCGTGATAGCGTCATAAGTGCCTGACGACGTCATTCTTTCGGTTGCTGTGCCTTTGAATAATTCTGGGTTCGACTGATTTCTTTATGGATCTCGTCGGTGATGGCCAAGATTTCCTTTCGATGGAATCGAAACTTTCTGAACACCTCTTCATCATTAAATACTTCTAACGGGTGCCTTCGGTCTCGGAATACTCGGTTTTTCCTTAACAGATTGTCATGAATTCGTTTCTTAAGCACAATCGCTGCCATCTTGCCTCTCTCGATAACCCCGGTTTATCTATTTATCTTGCCGACTTCGGGAGAATAGTTTAACACTCTGCTTTGACGCGAGTTTAGGGCTAAATCGCCGTCATGAATAGGAGAATTTAAACCGAAGTCAAGATAAATCGGGGATAGGAGATAAATCGAGTGTTAAAAAGATAAATCGCCGTCGTGAATACGGGCCAAGAACAATAAAAATACAGCCAGAGAACTACCAGAATCGGCGATAGGCCCTGGACGCCTAAGCAAGCCGAAGAATTCTATTCTATTCTATTCTATTCACCCTTCTCAAAAAATCTCCTCGCAAATGACGTCACGTTATTCGACGTCAAATGATAACGTCACAGATTTTGCAAAATGGAGTCTGTTGAATCGTTTTCATTGAAACACCAAAATGTAAAAAAGTCACTTTCTTTTCAAACCTCGATTCTGAAAATTTGATAATATTGAATGGGACCTAACTTCCAGTCAGTGTGCAAAATCTCAAGGAAATCCGACCAGTAGTTTTTGAGATATAAGCCGTGGAGACGGGACAGACACACAGACACACACACAGACAGATAAAGTCTGTAGGACCTCCAGTAAACCTGGAGGGATAAAGTCGGAGCTAAGATTCACTGAATAGAACACGGCATTTGTTCCACATTTCGGCCTGGACGTTCATTCACAGACACAACTGTGTGACTCCGAGGATAAGTGATTGGTTTTCAGCAAAAGAAATTAACAAGCATTTATTAATAACAATATCACGTCTGGAGTGGCGACACTCACACTGCGATTGACTAAGTAAGTAGTGGGATGAAAGCGCATCGAGCGCAATGAGTCAATGTAAACAGAGCAAATGAAGCCAAGAAGGCACCTGTTGTGCATAAATATGGCTCAGTAGAAACAGCTGCGGTGTTTACAATAACATGTTGTCATGTTTCTGGTCTATTGTCGACTTGGAGTCAGGTTTTTGTAGTCTTTCAGCCATCGCGTGCCAAACCGCACGTTGACAAACCCTGTGAATTGTACGTCATTCCGGCTATCCGCTCAATGTAGATGAAAAACAATTGACATAAGCAAGTTGAGAGCTTAATAGATTTTAAATCTGTCGAAACAGGTGAATCAGCTTGATACACTTTACTGTGTCATAGAGAATATAAATGTGAGTGTACGAGGTGAATAAGTTTCATACAATTCCTTACATCATAAAAACAAGTTGCACTGCTGTTTTCTTACCTTGCTATATTTCGGGGAGATGGATGGAAATACATGTTCTTCCCACTGTTAATGTGAGCGTTCATTCCTCTGCCGATCCTGCAACTTAAAGCGTTGTTTGAGAAGTAACTGAGCGGGAAAAGCGATTTGACGTTGACCAGTGTTTTCAAACGTAGGCGCGAAAATGGTGCCATTCTGCGGGAGACGCAAACGCGCTGAAACATTCGCATTAAGTTACGAATTTAATCCCCTACACAAGATATTAAAAAAAGCAAAAAGCATAGATATCGAATCCTTGTCCATTTCTCATGAAGTAGGTGTGCTTTTTTTAGTCAAAAAGACAATGTTCTTTTTTGTATGTGGCTTCGATAGGGATGAACCCATCGTTTTTTCAGTTTGTCTCCGCTGTTGGACGGCCAATTGAACATGCTATATATAGATCGAGTCAATGACCGACTCGGCGAAGTAGAGAAGTTGTAGGGTAGTAACCTGTAAACATGCCATCCCGTCTCTACGCTCATTTAAAAAAAGAAGTATTGCTATCAGCATGTGAAGAATTGAACAAAGATGACAAATTTGAATGTGCAAGGTGAATTCGTTAAATAGGTTTCCTTTCTTTGTCAGTCAAAGTGGAATTTGTGGTTTCATGCCGCGCTCAAATGATGATAAACTGTTGGCGGACTCGGTGAAGGGTAGCACACTTTAAACACGCCGTCCCGTCTCTTCGTTCAACGTCAAAGATAACTACTGATAGCAGCATGCTCAGCAATGAACAGAGAATATAAATCTGAGTGTGCAAGGTGAATAAATTTCACACAATTCCTTACATCATAAAAACAAGTTGAACTGCTGTTTTCTTACCTTGATATCTTTCAATGAGTAGGATGGAAACACATATTCTTCCCACTGTTAAAATGAACATTCATTCCTCTGCCGATCCTGCAAGTTTCAGCGTTGTTTGTAAAGTAACTGAGCGGGAAAAGCGATTTGACGTTGACCACTGTTTTCAAAAGTAGGCGCGAAAATGGTGCCATTTTGCGCGCGACGCAAACACGCTGAAAATTTCGCATTAAATCACACATTTAATACCCTACACAAGATCAACAAAAACAAAAAGCATACATATCGAATCCTTGTCCATTTCTCATGAAGTAGGTGTGATTTTTAAGTCAAAATTACTATGTTTGCTTTTGTACGTGGCTTCGATAGGGATGAACCCATCGTTTTTGCAATTTGTCTCCGCTGTTGGACGGCCAATTGGACATGCTACTTCTAGTGATTTTCTTGCTTGGTTTTATATAGCCTGCCAAGGCTGATAGGCTGTAAAACTCCATCCATCCATCCATCCATCGCTGCCATCGGTAGTTGGTAACTGTCAGTTTTTCCTGACGATACGGAACGTGCCATTGACGGAGGCGATGACGAATCGGGGCGTGGTGACGTCAGCTTTGGGCATGCGCGGTGAGGACAGAGTGCTGCCAGACTTGCCTCCCCCAGGGACAAGCGTGGAACTGTGCTCCACGGGCGCTGGATCCTCGGATATGCTCCCCTGCAGTGCAGAGCGCGGTGCACTAAGGGCGCGAGATAAATGGATGGGCGGAGGGAGGGAAAACTGATAGAACGAGAGAAGGATGGAGATGGAATTGCCGGAAGGAATAAATGGACGGATGTATGGATGAATGTCTAAAGGGATAGCATGGAGGGAGGGAGGGAGGGAGAAAGAAGTGAATGCATGAATAAATGGAGTATGAATAGATGGAGGAAGGGAGGAATGTGTAGGCGGATTAATGGGTGTACAGGTGGCTGGATGAATGAATGGATATGGCTTTACAGCCTACCATACTATGTGGTCTAAAACCCAAATCGTCCTCTTTGGTAAACGTATTAGCAAGTGAAGGCTATAAGTGTCCCAAGTCACTCACGAGAGACAAAGGGTTCATTAAGGTTTACTGCAGGTGTGAATACAACAAGAGACAAAGGGTTCATTAAGGTTTACTGCAGGTGTGAATACAACAAGAGACAAAGGGTTACAGTCTACTGATGGCGTGACTGCAACGTGACACAAACAGTCAAAGTCTACTGAAGACGTGACTTCAACGAGACACAAAAAGTCAAAATCTACTGAAGACGTGACTGCAACGAGACACAAAAAGTATACTGAAGACGTGACTGCATCGAGAGACAACGCGGCAAAGTCTACTGAAGACGTGACTGCAACGTGATGCAAAAAGTATACTGAAGACGTGACTGCACCGAGAGACAAAGGGTCAATGTCTACTGAAGACGTGACTGCACCGAGAGACAACGGGTCAATGTCTACTGAAGACGTGACTGCACCGAGAGACAACGGGTCAATGTCTACTGAAGACGTGACTGCACCGAGAGACAACGGGTCAATGTCTACTGAAGACGTGACTGCAACGTGATACAAAAAGTCTACCGAAGGCGTAACTGCAACGTGAGACAAAGGGTCAAGGTCTACTGAAGACGTGACTTCAACAAGACACAAATAGTCAAAGTCTACTGAAGACGTGACTGCAACGTGATACAAAAAGTCTACTGAAAACGTCACTGCACCGAGAGACAACAGGTCAAGGTCTAATGAAGACGTGACTTCAACGAGATACAAAAAGTCAAAATCTACTGAAGACGTGACTGCAACGAGATACAAAAAGTCAAAGTTTACTGAAGACGTGACTGCAACGAGATACAAAAAGTCAAAGTCTACTGAAGACGTGAGTGCAACGAGACACAAAAAGTCAAAATCTACTGAAGACGTGAGTGCAACGAGACACAAAAAGTCAAAATCTACTGAAGAGGTGACTGCAACGAGACACAAACAAAGTCTACTGAAAACGTGACTGCAAGGAAAAACAAAGGGTTATAGTCTACTGAAGACGTGACTGCAGGGAGACACAAAGGGTCAAAGTCTACTGAAAATGTAACTGCAAGGAGAGACAAAGGGCAAAGTCTACTGAAGACGTGACTGCAAGGAGAGACAAAGGGTCACAGTCTACTGAAAATGTAACTGCAAGGATAGACAAAGGGTCACAGCCTACTGAAGACGTGACTGCAAGGAGACACAAAGGGTCACAGCCTACTGAAGACGTGACTGCAAGGAGACACAAAAAGTCAAACTTTGCCAGGCGAGAACTGAGAATTGATGAACATCGAGAAGGAACTGGAGAACTGCTGGAGATCTTCAAGGGAGGCAACTTTGCAGGAGCTTGTTTCTCCGGCTCCGCCATTTCTTTCCCTGACGACAGTGTCCGTCGCCTGCAGGACCATGTGACCTGTATTAGTTTTAAATGTCCGTCCGTCCATCTCCGAGTGTGTGTGTGTGTGTGTGTGTGTGTGTGTGTGTGTGTGTGTGTGTGTGTGTGTGTGTATGTGTGTGTGTCTGCTCGTCAGTCTGTCCGTCCGTCCATTGGTCCTTCTGTCTTATTATCTGTCTTCTGTCGTATTATCTGTCTGTGTGTCTCTGACTGTGTGTCTGTCTGTCTGTCTGTCTGTCTGACCGTCTGACTGTCTGTCTGTCTGTCTGTCTGTCTGTCTGTCTGTCTGTCTGTCTGTCTGTCTGTCTGTCTGTCTGTCTGTCTGCGTGTCTGTCTGTCTGTCTGTGTGTCTGTCTGTGTGTCTGTCTGTGTGTCTGTCTGTGTGTCTGTCTGTGTGTCTGTCTGTGTGTCTGTCTGTGTGTCTGTCTGTGTGTCTGTCTGTCTGTGTGTCTGTCTGTGTGTCTGTCTGTCTGTGTGTCTGTCTGTCTGTCTGTCTGTCTGTCCGTCCGTCCGTCCTTCCATCCGTCCGTCCGTCCGTCCGTCCGTGCGTGTGTGTGTGTGTGTGTGTGTGTGTGTGTGTGTGTGTGTGTGTGTCTGTCTGTCTGTGTGTCTGTCTGTGTGTCTGTCTGTCTGTATCTCTCTCTCTCTCTCTCTCTCTCTCTCTCTCTCTCTCTCTCTCTCCCTCTGTGTGTGTTTTGTCTTCTCTCCTCTCTCCTTTCATTTCTTCTCATCCAACTTTGTGATGGAATCTTGTCTGTGTATTACATGAATCAAGTGTTACACAATTCTCACAAGGTCATGAGAAGGCCGTACGAACTACACGCTACTCATGGGGTGAAAGGACGAGTGAAACCGAAAGAAAAGGAGGAACTCACCAAAAGCAGAGGAAGACGCACAGGCAGCAAATGAGAAGTACAATGATGACGACGATGAGAAACGCGATGAGTGCCAACGCCCAGTTTGGAAATTCATCCGATATGACTGGAACAGATACAGAGCAATGCTATGGGTTGGGAGTTGGGGGTAGGGATGGGGTGTGAGGTTGGAGTAGGGATGTGATGTTAGATGGGGGTAGAAATGGGATGGGAGGTGGGGGTAGGGATGGGATGGGAGGTGGGGGTAGGGATGGGGTGCGAGATGGAGGTAGGGATGGGATGGGAGGTGGGGGTAGGAATGAGATGGGAAGTGGGGGAAGGGATGGGATGTGAGGTGGGGGTAGGGATGTGATGAAAGGTGGGGGTAGGGATGTGATGGGAGGTGGGGGTAGGGGTGGGGTGTGAAGTGGAGGTAGAATGGGATGGGAGGTGGAGGTAGGGATGGGATGGGAGGTGGGGGTAGGAATGAGATGGGAAGTGGGGGAAGGGATGGGGTGTGAGGTGAGAGTAGGGATGTGTTGGGAGGTGGGGGTAGGGATGTGATGGGAGGTGGGAGTAGGGATGTGTAGGAAGATGGGGGTAGGGATGGGATGGGAGGTGGGGGTAGGGATGGGATGGGAGGCGGGGGTAGGGATGGGGTGTGAGGTGGGGGTTGGGATGGGGTGGGGGTTGGGGGTAGGGATGGGGTGTGAGGTGGGGGTTGGGATGGGATGGGAGGTGGGGGTAGGAATGGGATGAGAGGTGGAAGTAGGGATGGGATGGGAGGTGGGGGGAGGGATGGGGTGTGAGGTGGGGGTAGGGATGGGGTGTGAGGTGGGGGTAGGGATGGGATGGGAGGTGGGGGTAGGGATGGGATGGGAGGTGGGGGTAGGGATGGGATGGGAGGTGGAAGTAGGGATGGGGTGTGAGGTGGGGGTAGGGATGGTGTGTGAGGTGGGTGTAGGGATGGGATGGGAGGTGGGGGTAGGGATGGAATGGGAGGTGGGGGTAGGGATGGGATGGGAGGTGGGGGTAGGGATGGGATGGGAGGTGGGGGTAGGGATGGGATGGGAGGTGGGGGTAGGGATGGGGTGTGAGGTGGTGGTAGGGATGGGATGAGAGGTGGGGGTAGGGAAGGGATGGGAGGTGGGGGTAGGGATAGGATGGGAGGTGGGGGTAGGAATGAGATGGGAAGTGGGGGTAGGGATGGGATGGGAGGTGGGAGTAGGGATGTGATGGGAGCTGAGGGTAGGAATGAGAGGGGAGGTGGGGGTAGGAATGAGATGGGAAGTGGGGGAAGGGATGGGATGTGGGAGTAGGGATGTGATGGGAGCTGGGGGTAGAGATGGGAAGTGAGGTGGGGGTACGGATGGGAAGGGAGGTGGGGGTAGAGATGGGATGGGAGGTGGGGGTAGGAATGAGATGGGAGGGGGGGGAAGGGATGGGATGTGGGAGTAGGGATGGGATGGGAGCTGGGGGTAGGGATGGGAAGTGAGGTGGGGGTACGGATGGGAAGGGAGGTGGGGGTAGAGATGGGATGGGAGGTGGGGGTAGGAATGAGAGGGGAGGTGGGGGTAGGAATGAGATGGGAAGTGGGGGAAGGGATGTGATGTTAGGTGGGGGTAGGAATGGGGTGTGAGGTGGGAGTAGGGATGTGATGTTAGGTGGGGGTAGGAACGGGATGGGAGGTGGGGGTAGGGATGGGATGGGAGGTGGGGGAAGGGATGGGGTGCGCGATGGAGGTAGGGATGGGATGGGAGGTGGGGGTAGGAATGAGATGGGAAGTGGGGGAAGGGATGGGATGGGAGGTGGGGGTAGGGATGTGATGGGAGGTGGGTGTAGGGATGGGATGGGAGGTGGGGGTAGGGATGGGGTGTGAGGTGGGGGTAGGGATGGTGTGTGAGGTGGGGGTAGGGATGGGATGGGAGGTGGGGGTAGGGAAGGGATGGGAGGTGGGGGTAGGGATGGGATGGGAGGTGGGGGTAGGGAAGGGATGGGAGGTGGGGGTAGGGATGTGATGGGAGGTGGGTGTAGGGATGGGATGGGAGGTGGGGGTAGGGATGGGGTGTGAGGTGGGGGTAGGGATGGTGTGTGAGGTGGGGGTAGGGATGGGATGGGAGGTGGGGGTAGGGAAGGGATGGGAGGTGGGGGTAGGGATGTGATGGGAGGTGGGTGTAGGGATGGGATGGGAGGTGGGGGTAGGGATGGGGTGTGAGGTGGGGGTGGGGATGGTGTGTGAGGTGGGGGTAGGGATGGGATGGGAGGTGGGGGTAGGGATGTGATGGGAGGTGGGTGTAGGGATGGGATGGGAGGTGGTGGTAGGGATGGGATGAGAGGTGGGGGTAGGGAAGGGATGGGAGGTGGGGGTAGGGATGGGATGGGAGGTGGGGGTAGGAATGAGATGGGAGGTGGGGGTAGGGAGGTGGGAGTAGGGATGTGTTGGAAGGTGGGGGTAGGGATGGGATGGGAGGTGGGGGTAGGGATGGAATGGGAGGCGGGGGTAGGGATGGGATGGGAGGCGGGGGTAGGGATGGGGTGTGAGGTGGGGGTTGGGATGGGGTGGGGGTGGGGGTAGGAATGGGGTGTGAGGTGAGGGTTGGGATGGGATGGGAGGTGGGGGTAGGGATGGAATGAGAGGTGGAGGTAGGGATGGGATGGGAGGTGGGGGTAGGGATGAGATGTGAGGTGGGGGTAGGGATGGGATGGGAGGTGGGGGTAGGGATGGGATGGGAGGTGGGGGTAGGGATGGGATGGGAGGTGGGGGTAGGGATGGGATGGGAGGTGGGGGTAGGGATGTGATGGGAGGTGGGTGTAGGGATGGGATGGGAGGTGGGGGTAGGGATGGGGTGTGAGGTGGGGGTAGGGATGGTGTGTGAGGTGGGGGTAGGGGTGGGATGGGAGGTGGGGGTAGGGAAGGGATGGGAGGTGGGGGTAGGGATGTGATGGGAGGTGGGTGTAGGGATGGGATGGGAGGTGGGGGTAGGGATGGGGTGTGAGGTGGGGGTTGGGTTGGTGTGTGCGGTGGGGGTAGGGATGTGATGGGAGGTGGGGGTAGGGATGGGATGGGAGGTGGGGGTAGGGAAGGGATGGGAGGTGGGGGTAGGGATGTGATGGGAGGTGGGTGTAGGGATGGGATGGGAGGTGGTGGTAGGGATGGGATGAGAGGTGGGGGTAGGGAAGGGATGGGAGGTGGGGGTAGGGATGGGATGGGAGCTGGGGGTAGGGATGGGAAGTGAGGTGGGGGTACGGATGGGAAGGGAGGTGGGGGTAGAGATGGGATGGGAGGTGGGGGTAGGAATGAGAGGGGAGGTGGGGGTAGGAATGAGATGGGAAGTGGGGGAAGGGATGTGATGTTAGGTGGGGGTAGGAATGGGGTGTGAGGTGGGAGTAGGGATGTGATGTTAGGTGGGGGTAGGAACGGGATGGGAGGTGGGGGTAGGGATGGGATGGGAGGTGGGGGAAGGGATGGGGTGCGCGATGGAGGTAGGGATGGGATTGGAGGTGGGGGTAGGAATGAGATGGGAAGTGGGAGAAGGGATGGGGTGTGAGGTGGGGGTAGGGATGTGATGAAAGGTGGGGGTAGGGATGTGTTGGGAGGTGGGGGTAGGGGTGGGGTGTGAAGTTGAGGTAGAATGGGATGGGAGGTGGAGGTAGGGATGGGATGGGAGGTGGGGGTAGGAATGAGATGGGAAGTGGGGGAAAGGATGGGGTGTGAGGTGAGAGAAGGGATGGGTTGGGAGGTGGGGATAGGAATGTGATGGGAGGTGGGGGTAGGGAGGTGGGAGTAGGGATGTGTTGGAAGGTGGGGGTAGGGATGGGATGGGAGGTGGGGGTAGGGATGGGATGGGAGGCGGGGGTAGGGATGGGATGGGAGGCGGGGGTAGGGATGGGGTGTGAGGTGGGGGTTGGGATGGGGTGGGGGTTGGGGGTAGGAATGGGGTGTGAGGTGAGGGTTGGGATGGGATGGGAGGTGGGGGTAGGGATGGGATGAGAGGTGGAGGTAGGGATGGGATGGGAGGTGGGGGTAGGGATGGGGTGTGAGGTGGGGGTAGGGATGGGATGGGAGGTGGGGGTAGGGATGGGATGGGAGGTGGGGGTAGGGATGGGATGGGAGGTGGGGGTAGGGATGGGATGGGAGGTGGGGGTAGGGATGTGATGGGAGGTGGGTGTAGGGATGGGATGGGAGGTGGGCGGTTGGGATGGGGTGTGAGGTGGGGGTAGGGATGGTGTGTGAGGTGGGGGTAGGGATGGGATGGGAGGTGGGGGTAGGGAAGGGATGGGAGGTGGGGGTAGGGATGTGATGGGAGGTGGGTGTAGGGATGGGATGGGAGGTGGGGGTAGGGATGGGGTGTGAGGTGGGGGTAGGGATGGTGTGTGAGGTGGGGGTAGGGATGTGATGGGAGGTGGGGGTAGGGATGGGATGGGAGGTGGGGGTAGGGAAGGGATGGGAGGTGGGGGTAGGGATGTGATGGGAGGTGGGTGTAGGGATGGGATGGGAGGTGGGGGTAGGGATGGGGTGTGAGGTGGGGGTAGGGATGGTGTGTGAGGTGGGGGTAGGGATGTGATGGGAGGTGGTGGTAGGGATGGGATGAGAGGTGGGGGTAGGGAAGGGATGGGAGGTGGGGGTAGGGATGGGATGGGAGGTGGGGGTAGGAATGAGATGGGAAGTGGGGGTAGGGATGGGATGGGAGGTGGGAGTAGGGATGTGATGGGAGCTGGGGGTAGGGATGGAAAGTGAGGTGGGGGTAGGGATGGGATGGGAGGTGGGGATAGGAATGAGAGGGGAGTTGGGGGTAGGGATGGGGTGTGAGGTGGGGGTAGGAATGAGAGGGGAGTTGGGGGTAGGGATGGGATGTGAGGTGGGGGTAGGGATGGGGTGCGATTTAGGGGTAGGAATGAGAGGGGAGTTGGGGGTAGGGATGGGATGTGAGGTGGGGGTAGGGATGGGGTGCGATTTAGGGGTAGGAATGAGAGGGGAGTTGGGGGTAGGGATGGGGTGTGAGGTGGGGGTAGGAATGAGAGGGGAGTTGGGGGTAGGGATGGGATGTGAGGTGGGGGTAGGGATGGGGTGCGATTTAGGGGTAGGAATGAGAGGGGAGTTGGGGGTAGGGATGGGATGTGAGGTGGGGGTAGGGATGGGGTGCGATTTAGGGGTAGGAATGAGAGGGGAGTTGGGGGTAGGGATGGGATGTGAGGTGGGGGTAGGGATGGGGTGCGATTTAGGGGTAGGAATGGGGTGCGAGTTGGGAGTAGGGATGGGGTGCGAGTTGGGGGTAGGGATGGGTTGTGAGATAGAGGTAGGAATGGGGTGCGATTTAGGGGTAGGAATGGGGTGCGAGGTGGTGGTAGGGATGGGCTGTGAGGTGGGGGTAGGGATGGGGTGCGAGGTGGGGGTAGGATTGGGGTGCGAGGTGGGGGTAGGAATGGGAGGGGAGTTGGGAGTAGGGATGGGATGGGAGGTGGGGGTAGGGATGTGATGGGAGGTGGGGGTAGGGATGGGATGGGAGGTGGGGGTAGGGATGTGATGGGAGGTGGGGGTAGGGATGTGATGGGAGGTGGGCGTAGGGATGTGTTGGGAGGTGGGGGTAGGGATGGGATGGGAGGTGGGGGTAGGGATGGGATGGGAGGTGGGGGTAGGGATGTGATGAAAGGTGGGGGTAGGGATGTGATGGGAGGTGAGGGTAGGAACGGGATGGGAGGTGGGGGTAGGGATGGGATGGGAGGTGGGGGTAGGGATGGGGTGCGAGATGGAGGTAGGGATGGGATGGGAGGTGGGGGTAGGGATGAGATGGGAAGTGGGGGAAGGGATGGGTGTGAGGTGGGGGTAGGAGTGGATGGAAAGGTGGGGGTAGGGATGTGATGGGAGGTGGGGGTAGGGGTGGGGTGTGAAGTGGAGGTAGAATGGGATGGGAGGTGGAGGTAGGGATGGGATGGGAGGTGGGGGTAGGGATGGGTTGTGAGGTGGGGGTAGGGATGGGGTGGGAGTTAGGAGTAGAGATGGGATGGGAGGTGGGGGTAGGGATGAATGAAAGGTGGGGGTAGGGATGGGATGGGAGGGGGGGGTAGGGATGGGTTGTGAGGTGGGGTAGGGATGGGATGGGAGTTAGGAGTAGAGATGGGATGCGAGGTGGGGGTAGGGATGGAATAAAAGGTGGAGGTAGGGATGGGATGGGAGGTGGGGGTAGGGATGGGATGGGAGTTAGGAGTAGAGATGGGATGCGAGGTGGGGGTAGGGATGGAATAAAAGGTGGAGGTAGGGATGGGTTGTGAGGTGGGGGTAGGGATGGGATGGGAGTTAGGAGTAGAGATGGGATGCGAGGTGGGGGTAGGGATGGAATAAAAGGTGGGGGTAGGGATGGGATGGGAGGGGGGGGGTAGGGATGGGTTGTGAGTTGGGAGTAGGGATGAGATGGGAGGTGGGGGTATGGATGGGGTGTGAGATGGGAGTAGGGATGGGGTGTGAAGTGGGGGTACGGATGGGGTGCGAGTTGGGGGGAGGGATGGGGTGCGAGGTGGGGGTATGGATTGGGTGCGAGTTGGGGGTAGGGATGGGGTGCGAGGGGGAGTAGGGATGGGGTGTGAGGTGGGGGTAGGGATAGGGTGTGAGGTGAAGGTAGCGATGGGTTGCGACGTGGGAGTAGGGATGGGGTGTGAGGTGGGGGTAGGGATGGGGTGTGAGGTGGGGGTAGGGATGGGGTGCGAGGTGAGAGTAGAATGGGGTGCGAGGTGAGGGTAGGGATGGGGTGCCAGGTGGCGGTAGGGATGGGATGTTAGGTGGGGGTAGGGATAGGGTGCGAGGTGGGTGTAGGGATTGGGTGTGAGGTGGGGGTAGGGATGGGGTGTGAGGTGGGGGTAGGGATGGGCTGCGAGTTGGGGGGAGGGATGGGGTGCGAGGTGGGGGTATGGATTGGGTGCGAGTTGGGGGTAGGGATGGGGTGCGAGTGGGAGTAGGGATGGGGTGTGAGGTGGGGGTAGGGATGGGGTGTGAGGTGGGGGTAGGGATGGGGTGTGAGGTGGGGGTAGGGATGGGGTGTGAGGTGAAGGTAGCGATGGGTTGCGAGGTGGGAGTAGAATGGGGTGCGAGGTGAGGGTAGGGATGGGGTGCCAGGTGGCGGTAGGGACGGAATGATAGGTGGGGGTAGGGATAGGGTGCGAGGTGGGGGTAGGGATTGGGTGTGAGGTGGGGGTAGGGATTGGGTGTGAGGTGGGGGAAAGGATTGGGTGCGAGGTGGGTGTAGGGATGGGGTGTGAGGTGGGGGTAGGGATGGGGTGCGAGGTGGGGGTAGGGATGGGGTGCGAGGTGGGGGTAGGGATGGGATGGGAGGTGGGGGTAGGGATGGGGTGCGAGGTGGGGGTAGGGATGGGGTGCGACGTGGGGTAGGGATGGGATGGGAGGTGGGGGTAGGGATGGGGTGCGAGGTGGGGGTAGGGATGGGTGTGAGGTGGGGTGGGGATGGGGTGCGAGGTGGGGGTAGGGATTGGGTGTGAGGTGGGGGTAGGGATTGGTGCGACGTGGGGGTAGGGATTGGGTGTGAGGTGGGGGTGGGGATGGGGTGCGAGGTGGGGGTAGGGATTGGGTGTGAGGTTGGGGTAGGGATTGGGTGCGACGTGGGGGTAGGGATTGGGTGTGAGGTGGGGGTGGGATGGGGTGCGAGGTGGGAGTAGGGATGGGGTGCGAGGTGGGGGTAGGGATGGGATGGGAGGTGGGGGTAGGGATGGGGTGCGAGATGGGGGTAGGGATGGGGTGCGAGGTGGGGGTAGGGATTGGGTGTGAGGTGGGGGTAGGGATTGGGTGTGAGGTGGGGGTGGGGATGGGGTGCGAGGTGGGGGTAGGGATGGGGTGCGAGGTGGGGGTAGGGATGGGGTGCGAGGTGGGGTAGGGATGGGATGGAAGGTGGGGGTAGGGATGGGGTGCGAGGTGGGGGTAGGGATGGGGTGCGAGGTGGGGGTAGGGATGGGATGGGAGGTGGGGGTAGGGATGGGGTGCGAGGTGGGGGTAGGGTTGGGGTGCGACGTGTGGGTAGGGGTTGGGTGTGAGGTGGGGGTAGGGATTGGGTGTGGGGTGGGGGTAGGGATGGGGTGCGAGGTGGGGGTGGGGATGGGGTGCGAGGTGGGGGTAGGGATGGGGTGCGAGGTGGGGGTAGGATTGGGTGTGAGGTGGGGGTAGGGATTGGGTGCGAGGTGGGGGTAGGGATGGGGTGTGTGGTGGGGGTAGTAATGGGATGGGGTGCGAAGTGGAGGTACTGATGGAGTGTGAGGTTGGCTTAGGGATGGGATGTGAGGTGGGGGTAAGGATGGGGTGCGAGGTGGAGGTAGGGATGAGGTGTGAGGTGGGGGTAGGGATGGGATGTGAGGTGGGGGTAGGGATGGGGTGTGAGGTAGAGGTAGGGATGGGGTGCGAGGTGGGAGTAGAATGGGGTGCGAGGTGAGGGTAGGGATGGGGTGCCAGGTGGCGGTAGGGATGGGATGATAGGTGGGGGTAGGGATAGGGTGCGAGGTGAGGGTAGGGATGGGGTGCGAGGTGGAGGTAGGGATGGGGTGCGAGGTGGAGGTAGGGATGGGGTGCGAGGTGAGGGTGGGGATGGGATGGGAGGTGAGGGTAGGGATGGGATGGGAGGTGGGGGTAGGGATGGGGTGCGAGGTGAGGGTGGGGATGGGATGGGAGGTGAGGGTAGGGATGGGATGGGAGGTGGGGGTAGGGATGGGGTGCAAGGTGAGGGTGGGGATGGGATGCGAGGTGAGGGTAGGGATGGGGTGCGAGGTGAGGGTAGGGATGGGGTGCGAGGTGAGGGTAGGGATGGGGTGCGAGGTGAGTGTGGGGATGGGGTGCGAGGTGGGGGTAGGGATAGGGTGCGAGGTGAGGGTAGGGATGGGGTGCGAGGTGGAGGTAGGGATGGGGTGCGAGGTGAGGGTGGGGATGGGATGGGAGGTGAGGGTAGGGATGGGATGGGAGGTGGGGGTAGGGATGGGGTGCAAGGTGAGGGTGGGGATGGGATGCGAGGTGAGGGTAGGGATGGGGTGCGAGGTGAGGGTAGGGATGGGGTGCGAGGTGAGTGTGGGGATGGGGTGCGAGGTGGGGGTAGGGATAGGGTGCGAGGTGAGGGTAGGGATGGGGTGCGAGGTGGAGGTAGGGATGGGGTGCGAGGTGAGGGTGGGGATGGGATGGGAGGTGGGCTTAGGGATGGGATGGGAGGTGAGGGTGGGGATGGGGTGCGAGGTGGAGGTATGGATGGGGTGCGAGATGGAGGTAGGGATGGGGTGCGAGGTGAGGGTAGGGATGGGGTGCGAGGTGGAGGAAGGGATGGGGTGCGAGATGGAGGTAGGGATGGGGTGCGAGGTGAGGGTAGGGATGGGGTGCGAGGTGAGGGTAGGGATGGGGTGCGAGGTGAGGGTAGGGATGGGGTGCGAGGTGGGGGTGGGGATGGGGTGCGAGGTGAGGGTAGGGACGGGGTGCGAGGTGGGGGTGGGGATGGAGTGCGAGGTGGAGGAAGGGATGGGGTGCGAGGTGAGGGTAGGAATGGGGTGCGAGGTGGGGGTGGGGACGGGGTGCGAGGTGGGGGTAGGGATGGGGTGCGAGGTGAGGGTAGGGATGGGGTGCGAGGTGGGGGTAGGGATGGGGTTCGAGGTGGGAGTAGGGATGGGGTGCGAGGTGGGGGTAGGGAAGGGGTGCGAGGTGGGAGTAGAATGGGGTGCGAGGTGGGGGTAGGGATGGGGTGAGAGGTGGGGGTAGGGATGGGGTTCGAGGTGGGAGTAGGGATGGGGTGCGAGGTGGGAGTAGAATGGGGTGCGAGGTGGGGGTGAGGATGGGGTGCGAGGTGAGGGTAGGGATGGGGTGCGAGGTGGGGGTGGGGATGTGGTGCGAGGTGAGGG
>JAWQFJ010009763.1:0-12500 GCA_034096865.1 Theodoxus fluviatilis | reverse complement strand
CCCCACAGTGCTCTTTGATAAGAATGAATGGATATGTGTATGCGTTAATTCTTATAGCGCCCACAATTCAAGCCGTACAGGTATGCTCGATGCTCTACAGTTAGGCGTTTCAAATAAAAAATAAAATTGAAAAATATTTAGTAAAAATAATTGTTGAAAAAAAGGAATACGATATGGCCATCGGTCCTTAGCCTCCATGGCACATGCAATGCATATTAATAGTTTATTCATACGCACATACCGTAAATTCCAGCCTATAAGGCGCACCTTAGTATAAGCCGCACCCCCTGAATTTTAAAAAAAATTCAGAAAAATCCATAGATAAGCCGCACCGGTTTATAAGCCGCAGGGGGTCTGTTCATGAAAAAAAAGGCGCGGCTTATAGGCCGGAATTTACGGTACCTAGTCTATCACATTCAGGAAACAGGCGAGCAATGAGATTCAGACTGGATGCAACTGTGCGCGCTGAAGCTGTACAGTGGAAACACCGCGACCATCAACACGTTGTGTGTTAATCCAGTCTTCAAGTTCGTCTTCAAGTTTTGGCCAACGTGCTTTGCAACCTCGGAATGCTTTCTTGGACTTCTTGCACTTGGCAAGTTCACCTTCCTGTTTTCGCCACCGCCGAACCATAGATTCGTTGATGCCTAGTTCTTGGGCGGCAGCGCGATTCCCTTTCTCCATAGCTTTGGCGATGGCATCCAGTTTGAAAGCTGCATCATAGACTTGGCGACGTGTTTTCGGCATTACTTTCGGTCTTGTGTGTGTTACTTCTGTTGGGTTGAATGTGTAACTGATCGATCATTCCTAACTTTGACTGCCAACTCACAGCTGTCTGTGCCGTGTGAGTGTGAGTTGTTGTCATACGACGAACTTCGCATAGCAACAATAAACTTAAAGGTAAGTGAGCGAATTCAAGTCCACTTTCTCGAGAAAAATCCATAGATAAGCCGCACCGGTTTATAAGCCGCAGGGGTCCGTTCATGAAAAAAAAGGCGCGGCTTATAGGCCGGAATTTACGGTACCTTCCCTTGACAGGTAAGCTCATGGCGCTTACAATCCAAAGAATCAGCACTCATACAACCACTCAACACCACATTCCTACAAAAACTCACACACTACACACATAAACAAAAACAAAAACTAAGATCCAATAGAACAAATAGAACAAATTATACAATTTACACAGCACTTGCCGGTCAGGTCAAGTAAGGCGAAGCAGCTAAGCGGGAAAAGGCGGGTCGGAAGAGGTGGGTCTTGAGAGCACTTTTAAACTGAGGCAGTGTCAGAATGACGGACTGAGAGAGGGAGACTATTCCAGGTTACAGGTCCAATATAGGAGAAGGCACGCTGTCCTTGAGTTTTCTTATTACGGCGGGGGACCTTGAGCATTCTAGAGTCAGCAGCTGAGCGTAGAGATCTGGAGGGCGTGTAGACTGCAAGAATTTCTGTAAGAGCGTGTGGTGCGGTGTTGTCGATGGCCTTGAAGCACAAAGTAGCAAGTTTATAATCTATCCTCTGAGAGATGGGGAGCCCGTGAAGTGTATGTAGGAGTGATGAGACATGGGTACGCTTGGGACATCGAAAAACTAGCCTAGCAGCACAATTCTGAACTTTCTGGAGTTTGTTAAGCAGAGTGTCAGGGATGCCAGCGAGAAGAGAGTTTCCATAGTCGAGACGAGACAGGACAAGTGATGTGATGAGCGTTTTGGTGGCCTGCTGAGAAAGATAATGACGAAGGGTACTAATTTTCCTTAGCTCGTAATATGCTAACTGACAGACTTTGTTGACATGAGATCTCATTGACAAATCATCGTCAAACATGACGCCTAAATTTCTAACAGACTGAGAGAAGACGATGTCACTGTGACCAATGGTTAGTTTGAGGGCCTGATCCGATTTTCCTCCGCCGCCCACCAGGAGCGCTTCAGTTTTTGAGTCATTGAGTTGGAGCTTGTTCCGGGTCATCCACCGTTTCACGTCAGAGATACAGTGTTCGCTGGTAGAAAGAAGCGAGTGGATTTTTTTCTTGGTGAACAGTCAAATCAGAACGCGATAGTGCTATACCACGGGGTGGAGCGACGCCGAAGGACCTTGCGCTGCGCTGCTGGGGCGTGACTGTCAAGGACAGAGCGGAGGTGATCACACAACTGATCAGCGGTTGGCGCGGGTGACGCAGCAGCCAGAGCAGCCACATCATGTTTGAACACAGTCAAATCAATCCCACGGAGATTTCGAACGCTGCGGTACTCCGGCCGCCGTACATCCAAGTCACACAACACAGCGAAATGGTCAGAGGTCAAGGATTGAGAGACATGACATGAACGGAACGGAAGCTTGCTTCAGACCGAAGGTAGACAAGATGTTCATCATGCGTACAGTACTGTAGCTTTCTGGCTGATCATAATGAAAATTAAAGTCACCAACAGTAGCAACATTCCTTTGAAGAGTGGCTAACATATCACTAAACTCTGCATACAACAGTCAACTTGTTTGCTTTGCTGGGGGGTGGCCTATACACGCAGAAGAAATGCACACAAACCGGGGTGTTCAAAGTCAGCTGGATGACCTCGAAACTGTCATGGGAAAACGAGAAAGATGTACCAAAGATTATAGGTTACACATATAACCTATAATCTTTGGATGTACTGACCACAACTGGAAAATAGAAAATGTTCTCTATACAGTACTGCCACTCACCCCGCATACACAAAACTCAGAAGAAGACGAAGAAGAAGAAGAAGAAAAAACCAGTAGAAGTATCCATCTACAGGTTCTTACCTTTTTCCCCTTTTTTGGTTAAACACCGCCCCCCCTCCCTCCCCCCCCCCTCTCTCTCTCTCTCTCTCTCTCTCTCTCTCTCTCTCTCTCTCTCTCTCTCTCTCTCTCTCTCTCTCTCTCTCTCTCTCATCGTATGTTTACGCGCGTGCATGCGTGCGTGCGTGTGTGTGTGTGCGTGTGTGTGTGTGTGTGTGTGACGAAATCTGAAAACCAATAGCCAAACAAATCCCCCCTCCCCTTTTTTTTCAAATATGAACATTTTGTTATATTAACATTTGGATTGTTGCTTTTAAACCCACAGAAGTTCATCCTCCCAATTTGATATGGGATCCATCTACACGTACATTCAATGACTAGCAACCCTTGCATCAGCCCATTCTTGTCACTCACGGCGAAAGCACTGTGGATTGGGGCTACGAAAATAAATCCACCGCGTCTCCACGCGATTTGTAAAAAGCGAATAAACAGGGAAATAGATATTTAATTTGCTCTTGCCCTTTAAAACTCTAATTATTTTGCAGTCAATGGCCTTACATAGCCTACAAGGAATGATAGGTCATAAGAATTCATTCATCCATCCATTCATTCATTCATTCATTCATTCATTCATTCATTCATTCATTCATTCATTCATTCATTCATTCATTCATTCATTCATTCATTCATTCATTCATTCATTCATCCATTCATCCATTCATCCATCCATCCATCCATTTATTCATCCGTTCATCCATCCATTCATCCATTATTCATTCATTCATTCATTCATTGATACTCTGAGCAGTGGCAGTGGGCAGCAGAGCGGTCAGCAGGAGACAAGGCCAGGCTGAGCTGCCTCATTATCACTGACCATCCCTCCACTACTCTCCCTCTACCTCCGGCAGCTACAGCAAGCAATGGGACACGACCGCTGGGTAATTCTCCATGCTGCATCTAATCAATTTCCCGTGACAAAAAGAAAATAACTTACTATGACAAATATATCAGGAGAAAATGAAAACGTCGGAGAGTGAAAATGAGATGACATTTTTGATAGAGCTGGCGGTTCTTACCGGTAATACCGGTAAAACCGGTGCCCATTGACGTGGTACACTGTACCGGTATGGCCAACTGTACCGGTACGTACCGCAAGGGACATAACTGTCATAGGTCACAAAAAAACCATGGCGGACGATTCTTTCACGGTGGTGAAGAACGAAAGGGGCAAATCAGCCATATGGAGTTTTTATTATTATTGAAAAAACGGAAATCAGACAACCAAATCAATGAGAGAGTTGCTGTGTGCACAATATGCAACACCCAAGTCAAAATGGCAGGAGGAGGCACGTCGAACATGCAAGCACACATGAGGAGACATCACTCTTCAATGTACACTTCAATACCTCGCACGATGCACTTGAATATGACGTTAAGTTTCCAAACTCCAGTGCTTTGGTTCTTGTTAAAATGTTGAAATGTCTGATTTGAAGCAATGATGCTTGACTTTGATTTTCTTTTGAATATGCTTTTGTATTACGCAAGAAAACTTGAAAATTTAGTAAATTTACTGCTTCTTTTTTAAATAAAGAAAAAAATTAATGTGTAGGTTTAATTTTACATCTCGCCTTCTCCCTCTCTGTCCCTCTCTCTCACACACCTGTCTTTCTCCTCCCTCTAACCCTCCTCGTTTTCTCTCTCAAATCCACAAATCCTCCTTTCGTTTTCTGATGCACTGATAACTATTGCGCAACCTCATACGTCATTGTCCACGGCTATTAAAGTGCATGTGTTATCGTCGGCCGTGCGTTCAAGACGACCTACCGGTAGCCTACCGGTAGCCGAGCAACCGGTGTGCCCTCTTGAACGACTCGTTATGACCCAACGGTAGCCAAGATTGCTTCCGCGATGCCTTCTCATCGCCGCGGATTGCGCTTCTCAACCAAATGAGTAAACCAGCAGCTGCAGACTGCTCGTTCCTTGTGGAAGCTGATGAAATACGTTAAGCTGTAGCTGTGCATGAACGCTCGGCATCGCTCAAATAGAAATTTATGTCAAAACGACAGTGTTAACTTGGTGTAAGCAAGAATATTTCGATGCTCACTTCAAGGGAGATTACACAACAAAGGGCTAATGTAAGATATAAGAGTTGCTTCCCTTAAAATTGTTTCGCTATCTGCCTTGGAAATGTTTGCTAACATCTTGCCCAGTAATTATTTCAGAGCAGTTATTCTTTTAAAAAAGAAAAGTACAATATCAGCCTAACTTCTTGTAACGTCTCGCATAGGCTGGGTAATAATCACAGGTCGAAATGCATGCCACAGCGCATATTTGTGATGACGACTTTCTTCCTTTCCCCGAAGGCAGCCATTTTGGCTATACAGACGCAACGGCTCTCCGGGGCGGTACGTACCGGTACGTACCGGTAGCCGTATCAAGTCGTTCAAGTACGTACCGGTAGGCCTCTTGAACAGGCCCAAGGATTGGTCAGCATGACGCCAGCGTGGTACACCGGTACTTTTAAAATGCAAAAATACCGGTAAAAAACAGGTACGGTCCTCTGTACCGGTACCCAGCACTAAGTTTTGAGACGATAATGAATACCAAGGGTTCTATTAACGACGGCGACAGTGACGACGACAACGATTAAACTTGCGATTAAGCGATAACGAGCGAGACAGAGAAAGAAAGAGAAAATGACCATGAAAAAACACCAGTTTACGGCATTACCCGCAGTATAACGATTATTTATTAATAAAACCTTGCCCTCTTCAGTGGATATATATAGATTATAAACGAAAAGCATCGAAGAACTGATTTCAGATGAATATATCCTCTTTGCAAAACTCATTCTCACCACTTATGGCAAAGTAAAAATATAGCCTCTTGCTTCCAGTGTAGTTATAATTGCATGAGGTAAAACTGACAAAACCAGAAAAACATAAAACGATGAATACTTAAATGACTACATCTTCAGACGTGAGGAAAAAGAGTTGAATATATAATCTTCCCTTGTCATTTCAAGATGATACAAAGGAACGCTGAAGACTGTTCACAATCTTAGGCCTACACATGACTTAATAACACTTTAATGGGTAGGCCCTACTCACTTCATTTTCTTTCCACCCAGCTGATAAATGGACATCTTCCTTCTTTAAGGGGACACCATTTAGTCGTAGTGTCCTGCATACGCATTCCAGAATCACGTGACGGAACAAAAAACAAACAAACAATGTTGATATGACACTTTTTGATCAAACGAACTCATACAACACACACACACACACACGCAGACTATAATCAGTCAGACGAAAGAATTCCTCAGCTCTGTTTGCGTGCAAATGCCACATAGGCCGCAGTCACAAGACAATGGGCGGCAGCGGTTGATTACTGTGTGACTGGATAAGCGCGTAGCGGTGTAGTGACGTGAGGACTGTCCGTACAGAGCATGCTGTACAGAGCGCGTGTGCAGGCATACTGCGGCGGTGTTGCAGTTCGCTAGCAGCTTCTGGAGGAGGGCTAGAGAAAGCCTGTCGGGACCAGGCATAATTCTCTGTAACATTCATGCAGTCCCGTTCCTGCCCGGTAATCTCTCCATCTTGCCGAACTCGGTGAGCCGCATCAAAGATTATAGGTTACACAACGATAGTTCATTAGCTCATTGTTGTGAGGATCGAAACACGTTGCGCCCCAAGCGGGAATGAATATGGGTGAATCAAGGGAAGTAATCACACCGCTTAGAGACATGTAAAAACTGCTTGTTTGTCGACGCGTTTCTGATGCGTTCCGATCATGTTTGTGAATAAATTTACGGTGTAATGTGTAATAAAATGATTTGCTGCAATAATGGGGGTGTTTTGGCTTTGGTTTTTTTGTAACAGGCGTTGTGAAATCGAAATATTTGGTTCATCGAAATGGATGGTTCTGCGCATGTCCGTGAGCCTATAGTCCGTTTCAACATTGCTCTGTCAGTGGAGACGCTACTGACTTCGCACACAAAGATAGTTCATTAGCTCATTGTTGTGAAGGAATATGGGACGCCAAAAACATGACGGAAAAACACAGGATTGCGAATGGCCACTGCAGCGCTATTAACTGTGGCAACAACAGAAGATACGCCCAGAGCTTTCGTACTTCAGGTCTCCACTGACAGAGCAATGTCTACAAGACACTTAACAGCGTTAACTCTATATGCCTCTTTCTTTGATTTCAAGAACTGCTTGTACTCTTTTCTTCTTTCTCTGTACATCTCTTTGTCGCACGGTGCCAATGTGCGGTTATATCTGCGGAATAATGATCGTAACAATTTTTTATGTTCTCTACATTCTCTATCAAACCATGGTTGACCATGCATTGCTCTCCCAAACAACTGATTTCTCCAATGGTTCAGCAGCTCTTATATAACAGTCAGTAACAGATTCAGACATAGTGTTTACATCCATATCAACATCTTAGTCAGGCGCCACTTCTTCGATGTTACTTTGTAAATTTCTTTTGAACTCTTCTTTAAATGTAGCATCCCAAACTATTTTACTGCTGACGAAAATTTCTCTTTCATTATTCACACTATCTTTTCTGCACTTCAAACATAACTCCAAGCATAAATGGGACGTCAGAACATTTTCTTTCACAGAAAGTGAGGTACAGTAGGGTAACAACTCATTCGAAACAAGAAAGTAGTCTATTACGCTGTTGCCTGTGCTTGAAATGTAGGTAAACTTGCCATTTAAATCTCCAGAAATATTACCATTCAGTATACACAGATCCAAGCCAGCACAAGCGGACAACAGTTCATTACAAAAATAATTTACTGTGTTGTCCTGGGAACAACGGGAATCGTTAAGCAAATCACACATTCTATCAGAAAAGTTGCTACAAGTTTCTACATTATTATTACCAGTGCGAGCATTGAAGTCGCCACAAACCAACAAGGAACAATGAGGGAAGGCTGTTGATAGATGCAACAAACACTGCTCAAACACCAATATTCCGTTTTGTTGTCCCAGTAAGGTAAAATACGGAGACCCAGCAGGTGGAATGTACACGCACAACACTATTACATCTTTATCTGACATAAACAGCTGATTGCTAAATCTGAACGCAAGCATGTTGTCGTAAATAAGTTCTACTTACTCAACTAACCCAGCTACGTGGTGTTTTATCAAGCAAACAACACCACCTGACTTTCGTCCTCTCTCGGATAATTTTCGTGCAGGCGACACAAAACATTTGAAACCATTTTCAACAGTCAAGTTTCAAGTATTCAACAAAGGTCTCTAAGAGACACACGAACTCAAATTTTTGGAGGAAGGGGAAAAAGTCAGAGTCTTCAAATTTCCGCAATATACCATTAATGTTCCATGAAAAAAATCGCAAATACCTGCTGGTAGCTCTGTAGTTGTGACAGTGCCTCGGCCATTGTTCTAGATGTTGCCGCCACGGGTCGACGCCCTTGTCGTGGAGCGGGTCGCGGGTCGGGTCTCCCTGCGCTCCCTCTCCCCATGCTGACTTTGAACAACACAGAGCTCAGTCCCACGGAAGTATAGGCAAAATGTCCTGCTGCCCTCGCTTCTTGTAGCTGGCATCTCTGCAGAGGTGTCCTGTCGCCGGATACTCCATTCCCCTTTTCTTTCAGTTTCTCCCTGGCTCGAAGAATCGCGATCTTATAGGTCATTCTGTTCAGGGTCGCCAGAAGAAGACGGTGTTTTCCCTCCGTAGCCTTGCCGATGCGGTGAACAGCACATACGTCCTTCTCCTGAAAACCGTTTGGCAGCACCCCACTCACCTTCCTGAAAGCGGCGTGAAGCCTTGCCGCTGCCATATCCTTCCCACTCATGCCGGCAAACCAACCCTCCACGATGTGTATAGTAGCAGTATAGTGCACCAACAAGCCTAACGCCAGTCCAAGGGTGATAGCCGCAATGCACAAACCAATGCATATTTGTGCATCGTTCACAGCATCTTTCGATCTGAATTCATTTAGCGGGCTGCACGTGCAGCGTGAAGACCAATTCCTGCACGAAAAGTTTCTAGGTCGACACCCATTTTACTCGTTTGAGTAGTGAGTACTCATCACCATCAACAAAACGACAGTACACCCAACAAAACAGTCAAAAACTATCCAAACGAACCGTGGAAAGTATTCTTACCTACATCACTGTTTTCACTTTGTCAAGACAAACACGAAGGTTCAAAAATCAACCCACACCGACGCCTCTTGCCACCAAAATCACCACAGTACGACGGAGCGCTCCAACATACGTCTGCTCTGGTCAACGTAAAGGCCGAAAGTGAAAGTGAGAAAGAAGAGAGAGGGAGAGAGAGAGAGAGAGAGAGAGACAGAGAGAGAAAGAGAGAGAGAGAGAGAGAGAGAGAGGAGAGAGAAGAGAGAAGAGATAAGAGAGAGAGGAGAGAGAAGAAAGAGAGAAGAGAGAAAGAGAGGAAGGAGAGAGAGAGGAGAGAGAGAGAGAGAGAGAAAGAGAGAGAGAGAGAGAGAAAGAGAGAGAGAGAGAGGAGAGAGAGACAGAGAGAGAGAAAGAGACAGAGAAAGAGAGAGAGACAGAGAGAGAGACAGAGAGAGAGACAGAGAGAGAGAGAGACAGAGACAGAGAGAGAGAGACAGAGAGAGACAGAGAGAATGAGAGAGAAAGAGAGAGAGAGAGAGAGACAGTCAGACAGAGGAAAGAGGAGAGAGTAGAGAGAAGAGAGAGAGAGAGAGAGAGAGAGAGAACGAACGAACGAACGAACTCTTTATTGTATAGGCCTTCGGCCCAGTACAAGGACTCAGTATCACGAGTATAAATATCACATTTCACGATGTAGACCTCCTTCTCTTAAACGCATGGAGTAAGTATGAGCTCACAGACCTTATTCTCTCTCTTTCGTTATTTGAAAAGCACATAATAACAATAAGACTTTCCTGCATAGTTAGCCCAAAACAAAAGTTTAAAAATTTCATTCTAATATCTTCATAGGCTGGACACACAAATAGGAAATGTAGTTCATCTTCGTGGTTTTCATTACAACTAGGACACAGCAACGTACCTGCAGTTGGTTCCATGAATCTATATCGATGTACAGATAGTTCACTGATGCCTAAACGAAATCGTATGTACAGGTCCCTAAAAATAGGTTTGTCCAGATCATAGAGATAATGTTCCAACTTATGACTACATTTGAATACTTTATAAAATGAATATCTCTCACTTGTTTGCAACGTAGCATCCCAACGTTCTGTATAACGACAGATCAGCCTACGCTTTAATTCCTTAATGAAAGCGTTTTCTTCGTGGACTTCCTGTCGTCTCCAAATATCGTGAAACTCATACTCAAACAGTATATTCTTTATCTTAATTGCCCAACAATCATTTGAATTAGTTGTACCGATCATCATTTGGTATATCTTCTTGGGGTATCTTTTTTCATCCATCTTCAGTATCCGCAGCCAATATTTCATACAGCGTAGAATAGCTCCGATGTACAATGGATAGCGACCTGTGTCGCCATAAGTTATCAAGTAGGAGTTCTATTTGACACGTTGAGAAAACCTTTTATCATGTACAGGTGAACTCTCTCAATCTCTTCACAACTGTGCACGCCCCAAACCTCTGCTCCGTAAAGCAAAATTGGCTGAATTTGAACATCGAATACCCTGAAGATGACACTTGGTGATGTACACATCAGTCTTTTCAAGGGTCTCATGGCCTGTACCACAGCAGCTTTTCCTTTGATTGACAGATTTGCTTGTGTAACATTGTGAGACAGTTTAGTAGAAAATTTGTATCCCAGATAGGTGTATTCATTTACTACTTCCAGCTTCTCTCCTCCTATATGCCAGCGTTCATGAGCTGCCAGATGGCCTCCCAAACGAAACACCATAATTTTAGACTTTGACATGTTAATACTCAGACCAACAGCCTCTGCTGAACTTTTTAGATTGTCTAGCTGGTTCTGTAGGCCCATGGATGTATCTGAAAGGACTACGACATCATCGGCAAACAGGAGGAGATATACTGTTGTGACATCAGGAAAGAGTTGAATACCATGTTTACCCTTTTCGGCCACTACTTTTGCAACCTCCCCTACCACGTAAGAAAAAAGGATCGGCGAACATTTACACCCCTGCTTCAGCCCGAGGTACATTCAAAGTATTCCGTGTGCCCTTCTGGGCACCTCACACAGCTCCGTACACAATAATACATAGACTTCAATATTTGCAACATTTTCCCATGGATACCCTTATTTCTCAAAATACAAAACAATGCATCTCTAGAGATACTGTCAAAAGCTTTGCAAAAATCAATGAATGCTGCATATACTTTCTTTCTCCTCCCTAAATATCTTTGTACGATGCTATGTAGAGTGAAAATATTGTCAACCGTACTGTATCCTCTCCGAAAACCAGCTTTCTCCTCTGCTATTAGTTCATGATCTTCCGTCCACTCTTGTAATCGATAATTCAGAATATGTAGAAAAACCTTACTCAATGCACTTGTTAAGGATATACCTCTATAATTATTTGTGTCATCCCGGTTACCTTTTTGTATACTGAAACAGTTATTGATTCTCGCCAGATGCTAGGAAACGAACCACTATCAAAAAATAACATTGAACAAAGTTTTTAGGTAAGGGACCAGCAGGCTAGTAGAAGACTTTAATATTTCCGCTAATACTCTGTCCGATCCAGAGGCCTGTTGTCATATTTAACTGGTCAATTGCAGATGTAATTTCTTCTTCGGTATATTATACTGTTAAGCTCATCTATCCCCTCCCTCTGCACAAGGCTCCATGTATTCTATCATAGTCGTACCATAACCATCATGGTACGGCTTCTTGGAAGATCCGCACCTTAACAATAGCTTAAACGCAAATCACCTTGAAATGTGTGCGGAAGCGTTGGACATTTGAAACTTGTATTTCTTACTTATGTGTCTCCAAAACATTTATGAATCTTTAATATGTCTACAGAGACCTCAGATATATCGCTTGATAGTGAGCCATTTTTCCTCTTTATCAAGAGTTTGTGTATATCTTTACATGCATGCAAAATACTGTTCTTTATCTGTTCTTCAGCATGTCTTCTTAAAGACGCGAAAGCTACCCCGCGCTACTTTCCTTCTTATATCGTAGCCATTCTCCATCGTACCCAAGAAAATTTCCTTGACTAACGACTTCTACCATGTACAAGGGTTTGCTCCGTACATTTACCAGATTGCAAAAGGCATTTCGTTAAATTTTTTTACTTCTTCATCAACATCTAGGTCCCATTGTGTACATTATTTGCCTTGTGTCCTTGGTTCCACGACTTCGACATAATCAGGGCGTTCTCCTCTACAGCATCTCCGTAAATTATCTTTGTACTGCTCAGTCATTGATCGTCCCATGCTATTTTACTCTCTCTTACTTTCAGCATGATCCCGTTCTGTCGCACATTTCATCCGACTGTCATTTCTAAGGGCAAGTGAGAGGACAGGACAGAGTTCGCAATTTTCAAGTCCGCTGCATAATGTAGAAATACTCCTAGACAGTATAAAATAATATATTACACTCCTTCCACTTGGTGACATAAAAGTAAATTCGCCCGATTCTGGAAATTGTTCACCACCATTCAAAATTGTCAAATCAAAGGACGTACATAGTGACAAAAGTGACCGGCCATTAGCATTAAGACCTTTGTCTCGGAATGCCGTGTTCCAACAACTGCCTCTGACCTAGCGTCGTACACTATTGCACGAGCTCGATGT
>JAWQFJ010009762.1:0-13182 GCA_034096865.1 Theodoxus fluviatilis | reverse complement strand
GACAGAGAGACCATTTGAAGACTCCTCCATCACTATGGAATCCCGCCAGCCTATGTCAACCTGATCCAGCAGCTGCACGAGGGCGCCACGTGCCAGGTGATCCACAACGGCAAGCTAACAGAGGAATTTGAGGTAACTACAGGGTCCGTCAAGGATGCTTGCTGTCGCCGATGATCTTCCTGCTCGTGGTGGACTGGGTCATGCGAGAGACAACCAGAACAGGCAGGACCGGAGTCCAGTGGACCCTGACATAGACCTTGGACGACCTCGACTTTGCAGACGACTTGTGCCTGATGTCCAAATGCTACCAGCACATGCAACAGAAGACAGACAATCTTGTCGGAGAAGCAGCGAAGACCGGACTACAGATCAACCTGGAAAAGACTGAGACCATGGCCGTGAACAAGAAGCAGCAGAAGCCTGTTACCCTGGGAGACCAGGAGCTCAAAGAGTTGGACTCCTTTACTTACCTGGGCAGTGTCGTATCAGCAACAGGCGGTTCTGACGAGGACATCAAAACCATAATCGGGAAAGCCAGATATACCTTCAACACTTTGAGACCATTCTGGAGATCAACATCCCTCCCTACCCACACAAAACTCCTGATATTTAACAGCAACGTCAAGTCTGTCCTCCTCTATGGCTCTGAGGCCTGGAAAGTCACAACACTCTGACCAACAAGCTCTAGCTCTTCATAAACAGATGCCTCCGTAACATCCTTAAGATCAGGTGGACAGACAAAGTCAAGAACACCGACTTGTGGAATCAGGCAAACCAGGATCCCATCGGACAGCAGATCGCAAGGCGAAAGTGGAGGTGGATCGCACAAACCTTGCGGAAACCTCCACATGACATCACACGGCAGGCCTTGCAGTGGAATCATCGGGCAAGAGGCGAGTTGGTCGCCCCAAGACCACCTGGAGGCGATCCTGCGAGGAAGAGATGAAGAACTGCAACCTGTCATATGAGAGCTGAAGAAAGTTGCCCAGAACCGAGTACGCTGGAGGACTGTTGCCGAGGCCCTATGCGCCACAAGGAACTCAAGGGAATAAGTCAAGTAAGTAAGTCAAGTCTAAAGCACTTTTTCCAGGCAGCAACTGCAGATGAATCTTGAGCTGGAGTCTGAATAAGAGCAGAATACAGTCTCCTGCTGGCTTTGTCGTCAATGACGCAAGCTCAGAGCTCTGCAATATCTGCAGTGCGAGTGGGTTTTACCTCAGGGTAGTTGAGTCGACATCTGTTCGAGAATGTTCTTTTACAAATGCGAAAAAAGAGCACTTAATGAACTGCGTAGTGCCTACATTCAAAGCTTTTATGAACAGTTCATCGTGAATTGCATTGACTCACAAAATTGTCGGCACATAAATTGGTCGACAACAGCAGCTAACGGATCCATTAAAACATCGAAAATGTGCTTGTTTAACAATGCAATTTTTTTGCTTGCAAAATTCAGATCGATGTTTGCACAGATGCAGCCAGCAACCTTTTGACAGGAATAATGCAAAACTAGTTAATGTAAACATCATATTAATTCAACAATAATTGACAGCTCGCACGAGGTTAAGATAATCTTTGGACTCGTCAAAATGGAAAATGTTGCACGATTAAGTTGTCGACAACAGGATCTATAAATCAGGCGTACTTTGCGCACGTTGTATCACTTTCATAATGGAAAATTTTTAATAAAACAAATTGCACTTTAGAAAATAGATTATCATAATTTTAAAAGATGTTTAAAATCGAAGGTAGTTGCATGACTAGGTTGTTGACACAGTAAGCTACAACTGAGACGTACGTTGTGCATGTGCTGTTATCCATGTAATCAGCCTTTATAAATAAAATAGTACTCTGAAAGATTAAACAGAAGTCACATTTACAACAAGATCTTTCTAAACACGGGGAAGCGTCTTTTTACTAAATTATGGACAATGGGAGCTATGTGTCAGTTGTGTTTATGCTTTCACCTTAATTACTGACATTTCTAATTGTAAAAATCGCACTTTAAATGGTAAACAGCGGTAATGTTCACGCGATATTTTTTTCACAATTTAGATTAATTTTGCACTTCGATTGCTACAACGTTCTTTCTCGGAAGTAATTAAGGAACAAATTATGCGAGGAGTTGATTGCATTTCGACCACACACGCCATACACTCACACAGCCTCGTCGTGTGCACGTGCCTGAGGTGAGAGCAGTTTCGAACAGGGACACTGCAGCCACGCTAAATCATTTACGCATTAGCAGAATCATGTACCCAATAGGGCTCATTGACTACTCTTGCCTCTAAGAGCCCAGCAAAAAGTCTCACGCCCAACGCTGTCTCACGCGAAGCAAAAGAAGAAAAACAAAAAAAGAAAGGTACCATACAAAACCCGTTCCAGAGCCACAACAGTTTTGGTCACGATTTATTCCCGAAAGGTTTAATGTGGGCACGAATTTCCGCATAAGATGAGGGATAATGACATTCGATCTTTGAAAATATCTCAGCACGGTTGAAAACAGCTCTGTCTGGATTGAAATGCAAATAGATTTTAAATTTCCTATGAACGACCGCAAGTGAAATTCCCACGGTAATTATACTTCTCTGGCAGCAGAAAAGTTTTAAAATGTTGTGGTGATAAAAGTTCACGGCTGGACCAAGTAGTTGCCCACTGTGCCAGTAATAACCCCTGTGAACGACTGTCAGGCGGAGAAAGATGAGATGGTCTCTGGCCACACCACACTGCACGAAAGCCTTGCAACGGTCTCCAGGACACCGTTGAGGGAGGGAGGAAGTGCGGACGGCAAAGGATATCTTGAATAGACAACGTCGAACAATGGACCGACACGGACGTCTTCACCCTTCTCCACGCAACCCAAGACCGAAACAACTGGCGGGTCATCTGCAGCATCCAGCCTGGCACTACGCCTGTTATTGCCCTATCCGCACAGCTGCAGTTGTCTGCACCGCAGCCAGTACCTGCACGTTATTATCTCCTCCTCCTCCTCCTCCTCCTCCTCCTCCTCCTCCCTCCCTCCCTCACTCACTCACTCACTCACTCACTCACTCACTCACTCACTCACTCACTCACTCACTCACTCACTCACTCACTCACTCACTCACTCACTCACTCACTCACTCACTCACTCACTCACTCACTCACTCACTCACTCACTCACTCACTCACTCACTCACTCACTCACTCACTCACTCACTCCCTCACTCCCTCCCCCCCTCCCCCCTCCCCACCTCCCCCCTCCTCCCCTCCTTCCCTTTCTCCCTCCCCACCTCCCTCCCTCCCTCCCTCCCTCCCTCCCTCCCTCCCTCCCTCCCTCCCTCCCTCTCTCCCTCCCTCCCTCCCTTCCTCCCTCCCTCCCTCCCTCTTCCATCTCCTCCAACCTCCTCCTCCATCTCCTCCTCTCTCCTCCATCCTCCATCCTCCTCCTCTCTCCTCCCTCCTCCCTTCTCCCTCCTTCTCTTCCACCTCTTCCTTCTCCTCCTCCATTATCCTCCTCCATCTCCTCCATCCTCCTCCTCCCTCCTCCCTCCTCTCTCCTCCTCCTCCTCCTCCTCCTCCTCCTCCTCCTCCTCCTCCTCCTCCTCCTCCTCCCCTCCTCGTCCTCCCTCCTACCCTCTCCCCCCTCCTCCATCCTCCATCTCTTCCTCCTCCTCCTCCCTTTCTCCTCCCTCCTCCTCCCTTTCTCCTCCCTCCTCCTTCCTCCCTCCTCCTCCCTCCTCCTCCTCCTCCTCCTCCTCCTCCTCCTCCTCCTCCTCCTCCTCCTCCTCCTTCCTCCTCCTCCTCCTTCCTCCTCCTCCTCCTTCCTCCTCCTCCTCCTTCCTCCTCCTCCTCCTCCTTCCTCCTCCTCCTCCTCCTCCTCCTCCTCCTCCTCCTCGTCCTCCTCCTTCTCCTCCTTCCTCCTCCTCCTCCCTCCTCCTCCTCCCTCCCCCCTCCTCCACCTTTCCTCCTCCTCCTCCTCCTCCTCCTCCTCCTCCTCCTCCTCCTCCTCCTCCTCCTCCTCCTCCTCCTCCTCCTCCTCCTCCTCCTCCTCCTCCTCCCCCCCTCCTCCTCCTCCTCCTCTTCCCTCCTCCTCCTACCTCCCCCTTACCCCGTCCCTCTCCCCCCTCCTCTTCCTCCTCCTCCTCTCCCTCCCTCCCCCTCGTCCTCCTCCCTCGTCCTCCTTCTCTCTCCTCCTTCTCCTCCTCCCTCGTCCTCCTCTTTCGTCCTCCTCCTCCCTCGTCCTCCTCCTCCTTCCTCGTCCTCCTCCTCCTGCCTCGTCCTCCTCCTCCTGCCTCGTCCTCCTCGTCCTCCTCCTCCTCCTCCTCCTCCTCCTCCTCCTCCTCCTCCTCCTCCTCCTCCTCCTCCTCCTCCTCCTCTTCCTCCTCCTCCTCCTCCTCCATGTCCTCCTCCTCCTCCTCCTCCTCCTCCTCCTCCTCCTCCCCATCCTCCTCCTCCTCCTCCTCCTCCTCCTCCTCCTCCTCCTCCTCCTCCTCCTCCTCCTCCTCCCTCGTCCTCCTTCTTCTCCCTAGTCCTCCTGCTCCTCCTCCTCTTACTTCTCCTCCTCCTTCTACTTCTCCTCCTTCTCCTTCTACTCCCCCTTCTCCTCTTTCTACTCCTCCTCCTTCTCTTCATAGTCGCCGTCATCGTCGTCATCGTCGTCGTTGCCGTCATCGTCGTTTTTGCCGTTGCAGCCAATGTCATGGTCAGCATTCCAATAACCACAGTCATTAACTTTACCACAACTACCGCTGCTACGTTTGCCCTCACCACTGGCTTCGTCATCAAAATCACCATCGTTACTGTTGAAGACAGCTTGGAGCGACGTGAGTTAAAGAAATAACAGCTGGTCTTTCTTCCACTTACGACATGGCTTCAGGATGGAAGCAATTTTCATTGATAGGCTCTATTTGGGAAAACATTCATTTTCCTCATTCAAGGATCGATCCGCGTTCCTAAGCCTCGAGGTTTTTAAGCGCCAAGCTGCCATCCATCAAAATGGAACAATGAAAGCCTGCAATGTGGCCGCGTTCACATGCGGAGCAGCGTCCAAATATTTTGGTCGCCATGATGAAACATTGTTGTACGCCATTAGTTTTATCCTTCGGGAAGAAGACGGTGCTTTCTCCCGGGTACGCAAACAATGGCCGGTGGTGTCACTTTATAGTGGAGCGCAATAATTCTAATAACGTGATCAATTTTTCTTTCGACGCTGGGGATTGTCTGCCCTGGCCCAAGAGAGTAACACACAGCATGAAGTACGTGACTGGGGAGTTTCATCTATTGTTCTGCATGCATGACCTGGAAGTGCGCATAGCCTTCGATGCTGGGCTAATAAAAGATGACCCACACGTCGTAATTAAGATAAAAATGCCAGAGGATGTATAATTATTTTGTACTTTGGCATTTCGTGCTATCAGAACGCAGCCAGAAGTGGAACTTGTCAAGAAGAATAACCTCATGTTCACTTATGATGATTACATTTCCCAAAATAATCACATTTTCTGACACTACTACCCTGGCTAGAATACCACGGTACCATGCCTTGTTATATTAAAATTCATCTGTGTAAGTGAATATGTGATGACAGTTGAAAATACACGGCATGTTCAAAGGCAGCGGGACATTGCTGAATATCAAGGTGATGTGACCACTCATGAGTATGCTTGTTCGTTGATATTACGAAGGATGAAGGTACACGTCAATGAGTAACGCAGAAAAAATCTGCAATGCAGATAGGGCAACAATGAAACAGATCAGACTGTAGAATGATAAACACCCACACAAAATCAATAAAGAATCAACACAGACCCAAATTTGCCGTATGATGATGTTCACTCGACGCATTACAGGAAAAATAAGCTTTTCGGAGTGCCTCAGACTGCTTCGGCTCCCTTTGTCAGATTCTGGAATATAAAAAAGGGATTGTCGGTACAAAGGTATTCGTTGTGATATACTTCCTTGTCTCTACTATGTCGTTCCTATGTATTGCTCCCCTATGTGTGCGTGAGTGAGTATGAATGTACATATTATATTTTTAAAAAGAAACAAGGAGACTTTTGTCCAACTTTAGAACTTTATTTCCATAGCTTTCGAAGCCAAGTAAGCTCCTTCATCAGTGCAGTGTAGAAAAAAGAAGCAAGGAGACTTTCGTCCAACTTCAGAACTTTATTTACATAGCTTTTGGAGCCAAGTAGACTCTTTCATCAGTGCAGTGTAGAAAAAAGAAGCAAGGAGACTTTTGTCCAACTTTAGAACTTTATTTCCATAGCTTTCGGAACCAAGTAAGCTCCTTCGTCAGTGCAGTCATCTGAAGGAGCCTACTTGGCTCCGAACGCTATGGAAATAAAGTTCTGAAGTTGGACGAAAGTCTCCCTGCTTCTTTTTCCTACGTCAAGGAGTCCAACACCGGTTTCCTTTTTCAACATATTATATAAGATAGACATTTATGATGCACCTCCCCTCTGTGTGACTGTGTGTGTTGGTTCAACGTTCTAACGTGCCCCAAAAGAAAATCAATCGTCTTAGAGGGAGCTTCCTCAGCATCATGTCTACTATTATATCGTAGATCACCAGCTTCTGTCAGACTCGCATTCAGCAGTCTCCCCTCCTGAGTGAGTCTATAGGCAGCTCCTCAACCTATGTTCGCTTATTGAAACCCTGTCTTTTGACGGCTGATGTGGGCGAGCAAGCTGTGGGTTTCGAATATGTGCGAGGCGCAGTGCCATGGTTCGGGACGGGAGAAAACTATATTGTTAACTCCTCAGGCTTCCTTGTCTTCAAGAAGCCAGTGCAACACTTTCTCACACGTCCTTGGAACACTCGACTCAGATTATGCACGACCATACCCATGACGGTTGCGTAAAGCGTGGTGTGGGCGCTCTGACCTAATTTCCCTTACCTCGAATGCGCCCCGGGACGCTTGTCTTATGCAACGCGGGGATGCATGCATTCATTGCATGGCAGGTGGAGATCGAGCAAAGAAACAAGCACGCACACGCACACGCACACGCGCGCACACACACACACACAGAGAGAGAGAGAGAGAGAGAGAGAGAGAGAGAGAGAGAGAGAGAGAGAAAGGGAGGGAGGGAAACGCTTGTACAATGGAGTGCAGACCATTTTTATGATTTTATATTTCAATGCAATTGATTTATTCCATTCCCATAAAGTAAAGATAGATGACGTTGTGGGTTATAAAAGGATGAATTTGCTGCAATCTGCCTGACAAATCGCGGAAAGAGAGAGAGCGATAATAAAATAATCGATTTAGAAACTACTTGTTGATTAAACATTTTGCATTTATTTATCTCAAAATGTAAGGCATCTCGAAATAATAACATATACGCCGCCATGAAATGCCTGAGACGAATTGGGAACCTCATGTATTGTTCCATCAGTGGCCACCTCTTGTACTTTGCTCAATAAAGACAGCAGAAGCGTGAGTGGTTCTCTACGTGGAGCGCGACATGTAAAGCGAGAGTGGATTTCTTCTGAGCTCAAACACAAAAAATCTTTAGGCTCTTGATTGCAAATGTTTGAACGTGCTTGCATTCCATTCGACATGCAATGTCAAGTGAAAATATAATAAGAGTATTATCTGGGACGTATTGTTCCTGATAGTTACTTTGATAAGCGTAGTTTTATGTTAAATTGTGGAAATTAATACATATAGTTTGCACTTTGTTCTCGCTTGAAACGACACCTATTGAGAAAAACGAAACCTCTCCGAAAGCAAGAAATGTCAATGATATAAATCTTGGTAAATTCTTCCTCATGCCACCGTCTGTAAAGCTTGTTTGTAATAATTGTTTTCTCATCAACCGAAATATATTCATTCCAGGGATATTTAGGACATTTCATCCTCTTTCCTCTCCACACTTAAGGAGTTTTTCTCAAGCCTTGGAACGTGTCCCGAGTGTTTCTAGAACTACTGCTCGATTACACGATTATCTCCCATGACGACGAATGTTGTTCCATGGAAGGCACTTCGAGGTCTCTTGCTGTGTTTGACGTCCACAACTGCCCTCTTATTTCCTGCGTGGTCAGACAGATTCCATCCATGAACGATTCCCTCTGTGTGAAGGCAAAGAGGAAGGTTCTCCTTTTTTATATTGCGACTTTTCCACCCATTGATGGGTGCTCAAACCGCACACTTTTACCCCCTGGTCATCGGGCTTCTCTTTGTATCACTCCATCATCGTCTCAACTCCCTGGGGAATTTGCTGCCAGGCTGCGAATGAACGTGCTAGAGTTAGCTTTCACAATTTTCCAACCCAGCCCTTGCAGATACCCGTTTTGCTCCTAGGTAAGGAAGAGGCCTAACACTCTTGTATTCCCCAGATGATAAGATTTGTGTTTCTCTTTTACTCCCTGGTTTGATCTATGGGCTGATTCTGCATGTTTCCGTTAAGTTGTGTGCGTTTTTTTTTAGTGCGTACGAGTGTGTGTGTGTGTGCGTGCGCGTGTGTGTGTGTATATGTATGTGGGTATGTGTGTGCGCGTGTGTGTTTTGTATATACGTTTGTGTGTGTGTGTGTGTGTGTACGAATGAGTGCATGTGCGTGTATGTGTGTGTGTGTGTGTGTCTGTATATGTGTGTACGTGCGTGCGCTTGTGCGTATGTGTGTATGAATGCGTGCTTGTGTGTGTGTGTGTGTGTGTGTGTGTGTGTGTGTGTGTGTACGAGTGTATTCTTATGTGTGTGTGTGTATGTATGTGCGTGCGAATGTGTGTATGCGTGCGTGCGTGCGTGTGTGTGTGTACATGCGTGCGTGCGTGTGTGTGTCCGAGTGCGTGCGTGTGTGCGTGTGTGTGCGCGTGAAAGCGTGTGTGTGTATTTACCCGTGCAGAATACAAGCCTGGTTTCTTTATCTCACAACACCACAAACCCACGCAATCCCATAGACCTTGGACTTTTTCCCCGACAAGACGCGAATCTAGACTGAACCAGCACGGAGCTTGCACCAGAGGGCAGCAGAGACTTGTCGAGACACTGAGGAAAGGGGAAAAGGGTGAGGACGCAGACGGCGCGTGTGAATGAGGGGCACAGGGTGAGAGGAAGATGGGGCAGAAGAGGGAGCGGGTGAAGGGAGGGGTGGAATTAGCGGCTAGACGTCTAGGGTCGAGCTACCCACCCATGTGCGAAGCATGCAGGACCCCCCCCCCCCTCAAAACCAGCCAGGCCTGAGCACCCATTGACGCCAAAGCACAAAAAGCATGCGTCAGGAGCCTGGACCCCCCGAGGCGCGGAGCACAAACCCTGCAGTCATGCTTGGGTTGTCAAGAGGAGCTTGAGGGCGTCCTGTGCTACAGGCCCCAGTGGTTTTACACTGCATCTTCTTTCCTTCACTGCTTCCAACGGACTCTCACTCCCTCACCCTTTCCCTTCCACTCAGCTGCCTTCTGCCTCTGCCTTACCCGGGTCTCTCTTTAGTTTCTTTCTCATCAATTATTCACGAAGGTTCTCTGGTGAGAACTTCTTTTTGAGTGAAAACTGACATTCGATCCTTAGCCATATTTTTTAATGCACTGCTTCCCTTTACATACGCTATAAGCTTGTCTCTTCTTAGTTTTGTCTCTTGTTATCCACTCTCGGACGTTTCCTTGATATATAATGTCATCTTAATGAAAACTTGACTTTCCCCTCCCCCCTTCCTTCCGCGTCGTGACGATCTTCTTGTGCTACACTCTCATGTCTTCTTTTTTGTCACTGCTCATTTTTGCTCATCTACGGTGTGGGTCGAGCAGTCTGTCTGACATTGTTAAAGATCCTCTAGCTGTGAATTTTTTTTTTATATATTCTGAGTATTATTCTCGTTTATGAGTTGTACTATGTCTTCATTGTTTTTTATATTTCTCCACGTACCTCATCTGAGGTAATCTTTAATTGCGCATTTTTATACGGTAGAAGTGTACCGGGTGGGAGAAGAAGAGGCAGGCAGAGAAAGAGGCGAGAAGACAACATCAAAGAGTGGACAGGCTTGACCTTTGCTGACTCACAGCGAGCCACGGAGGATAGAGATCAATGGAGGAAGATTGTCCGAAAGTCATCAGTGGTGCCTCAACAACCCATCTCAGGGTTAAGAAACTGAACCGATACGGTAGAAGTATGTTGTGGCCTTGAATGGCCTTAAAGCCTAATGAGCCCTTTGGCTCCATCCACCTATCCCTAAATGCTTTGTCGGTGACAAGGACATCGAGATGTGAAATTTTGCCCTATCGCCATTATGCTTATTCGTGTTTGAAGGCTCTGCACAACCTTTGCTGACTGTTAGGAAGTGGGACTCGATTTAATGGATTGTATGTCACTAGTTCGGTGAATTGTATTCTACTCCGCTGTCGCGGAGAGTTCTAATAGCATGGTGGAAGTTATTCTTAACGCTGTGGCCTTATATAGCCTTCAAGGGTGATAGACCCTAAAACTCCATCCATCCAGCCATCCATCCACTGCTCATTTTGTTGACAATTTTTGTAGCACTAACAGAAAACAAATGACTGCGGCCTGGGGTTATGAATCAGACAATAACCAATATTACTGTTTCAGCCTTTAATGACAATAAACAAAACAGTAAGGTCGATGTTTCGAGTATAAACTCTTCATCAAGACAACAGCACAAACAACACTGAGCTTAATGACAGGTGTGGGCGGGAGGAAATTTTTTGTAGCATACTTTGTTTTAAAATGGACTTTCTTCTAGCCCTTTTCCTGTCAAATTACCGCATTTTCCTTTCCCGTAATCGTATCACTTCTGAGTCGTAGCCTCAGCTCCTATGTGTCGGTGTTGTAACATACTTTTTATTGTTCAAGACGACCTTTAAACTAATACCATATTTTTTCCGCACTACTTTATCATCCATTACGTCAGCAAAATCGTCATCCAATTTCATGTTGTCCTTTTCATCGTGTGAAAATATATTTGTATGTCATGTGTAATGAAAAAGAAAATTGAAATCTAACGTGCCTTCCTAAAGGTTGTCCCCCTGTGGGTTCGGGGTAGGAATTGACCCACCGCGTCTCCCTACGCGATTCGTAAGAGGCGAATAAATGGGGACACCTTGACTTGATTTGCATTTACTCTAAACTGTTCCAGTGTTTTTCGTGCTTACTGGCCTTACATAGCCTACAAAGGCCGATAGGCCGTAAAACATCATCCATCCATCCATCCTAGACGCGGATCATTCTTTATTCTTACTCCTCACTGGGGCATTGCAATTGTCAAACAAACCAAAAACCCACATATTTCATTGAAAAGGGTTTGAAGCTGCATAGCAACCTTGCAGGGTTTGAGTCCTGCGTTAGGATGAATGAATGAGTATCAATGAAGGTTTGCGGCCTATCAGCCTTTTGAGGCAATGTAAGGTCGTGATCACGAAAATAAGAACAAATCAAGTCACGGTTTCTCTGGTTACTCGCCTCTTACGAATCGCGTGGGGAGACGCGGTGGGTCCATTCTCACCCCCAACCCACAGGGGGTCCATTCTCACCCCCAACCCACAGGGGGAACCGTGCGTTAGGATGTGGGTCTTCCGCATTCCCATTACAAAATTCAAGCGAAGACCATTTTGATTTTTCTGGCCTTCCAGTGAAATCATGTCGCAAGCTTACGGTTCTTTACAAGAAGATGAAATAAGTTATTAATGAACTAATGAATGAGGTAAAGAAATGTTACACCCCATCAGTCTTTGAAGGCTATGTAAGACCATTGATTACAAAATCACTGGAACTAGTTAATGCTAGTTTAAGTCCAGTCTTTATTTCCTTGATTATTCGTCTGCTATGAACTGCTCAGGGAGACTCGGTCAGTCTGTTCTTAACCCGGACCCACAGGGGCGCCTCACAACGACCTCAGCCAGGGCAGGACTGCTGAGAGTGCTCTCCCTTTGCCAGAAATGTATACTTCGATTGCGGGGGGAAGTTTCGTGGCCGTTCACTGTTTTTTGTAAATTACTTTCCGTTACAGGAAGGACGTTTCTGCTGATGGTGAAACCCAGTCCTGTTACACTTGGTGACGTCGAAAGATGTTACATGATTTTAGAGGCTTCACTGTATTTACGGTCAATAGGTCACTTGAGGTGACAGCTGGTGGATGGATGGATGGATGGATGGATGGATGGATGGATGGATGGATGGATGGATGGATGGATGAATGGATGGATGGATGGATGGGTGGATAGGTTTTTACGGCATATCAACCTTTGTGGGCTATGGAAGGCCATTTATCGCGAAACCCTATTAGAGTCAGAGAAAGCGCCATTCAAGTCACGCTGTCTCTAGTTATTCGCCTCCTACGAATCGCGTAGTGAGACGTGGTGGGTGTATACCCATCCCCAACCCACAGGGAGAAACTTGACATCAAACATTTTAGTGGTGTAGTGGGCGAGCTCCATGACAGACAATGCACTCGACTGTTTACCGGAAGGTTGGGGTTTCTAACCCCGCCCGAAGTCTAAAAACTGTTTATGTGAAACTCCTGCACATTTTGTCTTTGCGTTGTACAGTTTTTGTGTGTGTTTTTTAACAAAGCAATTATGCATGAAAATTATCTTAAACTATCAAATTGTCTCCTCATTGATCTCTTTTTTATGGCGACCGATTCAAAACTGCAAACTATCTGGGAGTTGGGGTTAAGAATTGACCCATCGCGTCTCCCTAATTGTTTCATAAGAGGCGTAAAACTAGGGACATCGAGAGGTGAGGTGCTCTGACCAGGTCTAGTGATTTTTGTTACCAATGGCTTTACAGAGCATGCAAAGGCTGATAGGCTGTAAAACCGTCATTCATTAACTCAATCATTCATTCATTCATGCATTCATTCATTCAGTCATTCATTCATTCATTCATTCATTCATTCATCCAATAATCCATCCATTTGTTAATTCATTTTTTCACACTTGCGAATTGTCTACATTCTTGCGTTCCAATTCCAACCTAGTTTTAGTCATGTGCTGTATGTGAGAGTTACTGGACGACGTGATTCAATAAACAGTCGTCCTTGAAACTGCCAAGAGCCGCAGAGTTGGTGCATGTTTCATCCATGCCAGAAAAGGTCACACGTACACTGCAATACCCCTAGCAGTCATTACTGAGGCCTCAAGGAAAACAATCTGCGGTACATAACATGCAGTGAATGCGGCATCAGTCAGTTCAATTTTCGAAAGTAACGCCGATTACATCTCTCTCTCTCTCTCTCGGTGGTGATAGGA